>PQWD01010848.1:0-69769 GCA_019425675.1 Leucinodes orbonalis
AGATAGCTAATGGGTATCAATATATAGTATTATTATAATGAATAGTAAACCTGGTGTCCAAGTTTATAAACGCGTCCGACAGCTTATCTGCTTTGCTTGTTATCTGCGTAAGTATTATGTTAGCTGCGCTTTTCCTATTTTTGACAATTTTTTTACGGAATACCTATACTAAAAATGAGTATGGCTTTAGCAACTTACCTATTTATCTACACGTAAAAATCCGTATTTCTTTTAAATCTGTTTTTGGAAGTAATGTCTATTTGCTAGTAAAAATTAAAAAACATGTTATGTTGTAATCATCAATTTCTCGCAATTCATTGCTAAACAAAATTTTTCACCGGGATATCTGGCCCGCATTTAGGGACAGATAATCCGGTCATCTTTCATGGATGATGATGATGCCTTCACCTGCATTCTTTCCTAAGTCGTCGACTCAACAAGTCGAAGGGCGTCTTACGCTACACTTGCTAAGACAGTCTCCATTTTATAAGTATTTTCATAAGAATAATTATTTGTTGGTATCACATTCCATGTACCAACATCACTAGTATCGTGTAGTGTGTAAATCGCTCGAGGAGCCACGTTACCTGCACTATACGATTTAATAAAATATCAAAGGCTCTCGAAACTGCCACTTCAATGCACAATCATATTTATTATTAACTTATACGGTATTTTGAATATTTCACTCTTAGAGAAGAGCGTCGGTGACTCATCGGTGTGGACTGTTGCCTTCCAATCTGGAGGGTGCAGGGTCAAATCCCGCCACGTACAATGTATTGTATAAATTATATGTACCTACGTTTATCCGACGCTCTTACTGTGAAAGAAAACATGAGAGAAAACCGCGCACGAGGTTCAAAGGTTGTGCGTGAAGTCGGTCAATCAATACTGGGCCTGCGTGGACAACTAAGGCTATACACCCTGTACGGTTGGTCATGGTGGGGATGTTAATAAGCTGAGGATGATAACTCTTAGAGATACTACAGTGGAATGAGTACACGTGAGCAATAACATTATAATGATATATATAAGGTAGATACGCCATCCGTGCCTTAAAAACGAACCGCCGAAGAGAGTACAGCTTTTACTCTTTGTATAGGAGCCCTTTTATTGATGGGCGTTCCCCAGGGCAATATTGGCTCAATATTCCAATGCCTAATGTAAGGCAGGTAGATGCTATCATCACTTTGGTGACGGACCCATGGAAGTAATAAATTCAACCGTTTTCCTGGGTATAAAATTAGACGCAAATTGCAGCGGGGTCCGCATATTGCGGCTTTGCAGGAAGGCTTAGTTCCGCTGCATATGCTGTAAGGAAGATAAGAAGTCTCACTGATGTTGAGACTGTATTTTAGCTATTTTCACAGCATGATGTCTTATGGTCTACTTTTGTGGGGGTCTGCTGCTGATCTACAAACATTTTTTGTATTGCATAAAAGAGCCATCCGTGCCATATACGGCCTTAAATCACGTGACTCACTAAAGGAATTATTTCAACAAATCAATATTTTAACATTACCGTTTCAGTAGATTCTAGACTGCGTCATCTATGTACACAAAAATTTACATGTATTTTCAAAAAGACAGATAATATGTTTGAAACACTAGAAAACACAAACTTGCCGTTCCAAATCTCAGATTGCATAAGGTCGGGAACTCATTTGTGGGACTACATTAAAATATTTAATAAGTTACCACAAAATGTGATTGATTTACCCTGAATAAGCTCAAGTCTCATGTAAAGTCGATTTTAATAAAAAAGCTTACTTTAGTATTGAAGTTATATAAAATGATAAAAACTCATGGACATGTTGATCTCCACGCCTGCACTACTTTTGTATTTTTTTTATCATCTATTTAAATTTATATAATACTTAACTGTTAATAGTACTTTTGTAGATTATTATTTTTACAATACTTATAAATTATAACATAATTTATTATTATTTTGATTACAAATGATTCTGTATTAAACTAACTACTGAGTTTCTTGCTGGTTTCTTCTCAGTGGAAAACTACCTCCCGACGTGGTAGCTTCATTTGACATTCATAAGTGTTCTGTAAGGACTTAAACAGAATAAACACTTTTCATTTTCATTTAAAAATTTTTCATTTTCATTTAAAAATTGAATATGTGTATGTGTGCTGTACTGCAACAAGAATTTAATTTTCTGCGTTAAGGTAACTGTTGATTATATGCAATATTTTAATAATATTCTTTTATTTTAAGGGCAAACTACCGGGTATTTATGAACACCCCCCAATCAATATATAGAAGACTAGCGACCCGCCCTGCTTCGCACGGGTGCAATGTTGATCGTAAGCACGCTCCCGCTTCCCCGTCGGCCGGTATCGCCGCAAACAACCGCAAAACGCTACGCACCGCAATTTTTATATATTTATATTTCGAAAATGTTCATTTAAATATATGCTGCTAAAATACTTTAGATCTTTATTCAAAATGTATTTAAAATTAAATTGGATAACTATACCCTCCCGCATGCGCACCCCCGCCAATGCGACGCCACTTTGCAACGGAACGGCGTGCAGCAGAATAATATTTTATTTGCCATAACTTGAAAACCAAACGTCAATTTTAATCATTCAAAGACCAAATATTATCTACGTAAACTTTTCTTAGTGATGAAATAATTTATTTTGTTAAGGATTAGTAGCATGAGTAAATAAACGCGTTTTAATGTAGCCAAAAAAAATTCTTTTTTTAAATAAAAAAAATGGTTGTTGTGCTTCACCCGACATAGGTAAGTTAGTGTGTCGCGGACTTTTTTGAGATATTAATGATATCTACACTTAGAACATTTTATAGTTCTATCTTTATAGTTTAGGCAGAATACGCAAAAAAGCAACTTTTCTGGTAGTTTTTTTTCCTCTTTTGTCCGAAACCCAAATATCTTACGGAACCTATATTTTTTCAAAATAAAATTTAGCCTATGTTATGCGGGATTAATTTAGCTTCGAATGGTGAAAGAAGTTTTAAAATCGTCCAGTAGTTTTTGAGCCTATTCATTACAACCAAAAACAAACAAGTTTTCTCCTTATAATATTAGTGTAGACAAATCATAGGTTTTATTTGTCTTCTATAATATAACGTGGCAATAGATACATTTTATCAATCTCACCTGCCTTTGGTGCGTCTTTCTGAACAAGTTACTCATTTATGTCATTTCCTTAATTTTTCTCCCATAATTCATAGCCATCATTGCCCTCATCCCCTGTTCCTTACTTACGAGTATTTAGTTTCAGAGTTAGTTGACTCATTTGTATATCATCTTGTTTAAAACTTATTTTCTGTCTTATCCCGAAATATGTATATTAGCCTTAACCTTTATAATATGTTCCCTTCCATACCATAACATTATACTTGACACTTCTTGTAAGCTGATAATCATCCATCAACGGCATAATGCGTGTACACAGCTCGCACACTTTTTTATTTCACCTTCTGAGTCATTCGAGCCAATTTCAGTTCTCATTCAACTCAAAACAACACAGCGAAAATAATAGTGTTATTTTTTACCAATGATGTAAAAAGTATAGATTCTGATATGCTCACAAAGATCGAAGTGTTCCAAATGCAGTGAACACATACACATATTTCGAATTTAGAACACATTTACCTAAATAAAGAGTACAAACTGTACTTTCTTCGGCGGTTCGTGTTTGTGGCACGGATAGCGTATCTACCGTTTATATACATTCTGTATATCATTGTTTTTTACTCACAAATAGTATAAAAAAATAATTTCATAAAAGCACAATATATGTTATGTTTATTGTCATTAAACACTTCTCCAATTTACATTTACATGAAAAATTTGTCAATTATTCCAGTTAACATTTGGTGCTTTATAAATTTTAATATTGTAATATATAACGAAAACTTAAATATTAGCATGAAAATAGTATAAAAATAAAAAGCACACATGTGACATTTAATTTTATCACTTTTTTTTATTTCGTATTATTATTTATAATACTTTCCTAAACTATAAACGGTAGTGTAAAAATATAACCATGTGAAAATTTGCATTTGTTTGCAACCTTCGAGCTTACACTAGTAAATGCAAGGCATTGAACTTGTCTGTTGTATTTTAGTACGATCACTTACATCTAATATTAATACGTATATCGGCTACTATAAACAAAATTAGAACTAACTATGCTAAAGTCTAGTATCTTCTAGCAGTTCACTAGATGACTCATCCAGATAAAACCTAGTTGTGTTTGTACTACGGCTTTTGTTCAACATTTCAGTAGTGGTAACCGTATCTGTTTTTGTGAATTTACTCTTGGTCAAATTAATCCAAAGCTCTCTTGTATTTTTATTTCCAATAACAAAGAAGAGAAACAAGATGAATCCTTGGAAAGTTACTGTTATAGTAAACAAATAGGCCGCCACGATATTCTTCGCAAAAAATCCAAAAACCCATGGTATACCACAGAGAAATGCCAGTAAGCAGCTAACAGATGAAGATCTTAATATGTCATTCGAATCGTTATGTTTCCGTAAGTTCCTCCTTTCAAACAAAGATTTTACTATAATACCGTACAATATCCAATTTATAAACCACATTATTGCAATCGGTGTAAATACTGTCAACCACAGCGCAACACCTTTTGGGTAGCAGAACCCACCACTAGGCGCCATTTCTTCAAATTTACCAGAATACGAAAGTGGGTTCACAGCAAGAAGTATTCCAATACGAATATAGGAAACCCCCAAGAAAATAGTGATGCCAGATACAATTTATATCTTATCTCAGAACTGAAAACTAAAACTAACTTTCTGTATGACAAAATTGAAATTGACAACATCCAAAAATGTTGCAAGAACTGAGTAATGCAGCGAAACTCCTATGATGCTACAACTGATATCGGTTTGATCAAACTCGACACTGACAGTAACTAGGAAGCATATATTCAGTAGATATACAGCCGAGCATAAATGTAGCCATACTTTGTTGCTGTCATTTCTACGCCAGGACTTAAATACAGCGGCGGTGATGGCTATACAAGTTATTCCAAATTTGAGAAACTGCAACCGATTATAGAGATGACCTCCAAGATTTGCTCGTTCAGAATTGAAAACACATTTCTTGAACAAGTATTTCTGCAAAGTGAGTCAAATGGTTGCAGCGACAGAGGTCGAGCTTCCCTTTCGTTGATGGGATGAGTGAGCAGCCGTCCTGAGACCAATGTCCCAGGTCATTTCCGTCAAAATGCCAGTACGCACACACGCGTCGCTGGTCGCGGTTTATTTTTCTCTCAAGTGGGTTCAGATATATTTCAACCATCTGAAAGGACATCGCAGATTAATTTTAAATAAAAAACAAAGGCACATATTAAATTTTGAATATTACCACAGATAATATAATATATTCTATAATATTACCCTACATATCAGTTCCAAATTATTTTCTTTAACTTAAGAATGAGGATCGAAATCAAAACATATATATTAAATTTAGGTCCATAGAGAACACTTATGAATGTCAAATTAGAAGCTTCACCTGGTTAGGACTGTAGTTTTCCACTTAGAAGAATCCAAGTAGAAAGTCAGTAGTTACCCTAAGATCGTAACGCAAAAATTATAATTTGTAAGACCTACCTCTCCATCTTCAAAGCCAGTGAAATTTTCCACGTTAATGCTGATCACTTTACTGTTAAGGACACATTCATGGTCGCGCTGGAAAGCCCTGTCGGTTCTGAAGGCTACGAAGCTGATGCGGCGATGCGAATTTGTCGTAGACGGTGGCAAAAGTGCAATAGCATCACTTTCTTCTGAAGACAGATCTAGTACAGGACCTGGATGAGTAAAATATTTGGTGATAAGGAACAGATATGTTGTGTTTAACATTATTATTAACATTTAACAAGCCAGAACGGTTTTACGCTACTAGTAGTTCATCATACACAATACATCTACTGCTTAACCATTAACATTTCCCCAATTATCTTCATTTCTACCGGTAAGAAGTTATTTTCATCTTAAAGAAATCCACAACCATTTGGGAATAAGTTGGAAATCATTTTTAATTATGTTTTTGTTTATTCTTATCGTATTTATTGCAGTATTGAGTTGCAGAATTAATACTGACCTTTTACAAACTCAAAAGAATACGGAGTGAAGGTATTTTCGCTGCTTGCCGCCAATCGTATCCCCCGAAATTCTTTTTCTGGTACCACATCAGCCGAGAGCACCGCAAAATTGTTCCGGACGACTTGACCAGTTGCCTCAGAGTCTAAGCTGAATCTTCAAAATATTTGTATTATATGATGGACATATATATATTTGTTAATATATATGTTAAATTAATTAATATTAATAATAAAGACAATATTAAGAAATTAATGTTAAAAGTAGATTTCAATATATCAAGTTAGACGTTATTCAAACGCTTAATGTTTTTTAAAATTTCATGGTGAATCAGATAGATAGATAGATATATTAATTGCTCACATTTTATAAACGGTTCACAAATACAGAAAAGTCACACATACAGTGGGCAAAGGCGGCCTTATCGATACGAGCGATCTCTTCCAGGCAACCTTTAAGTAGAAAAAGTTAAAGAAAAAGACAGGCAGTAGTCAAGTAAGGCAAGACATAAATAATATATAAGATAGTATCTGTACCATAAATAAATATGAATACATATATATTAAATATTAAATAATATAATATACACAATAATAATTATAATATATATATAATAATGTATAAATACCTTGTTCCTAGTTTATCCAATTTCATCAGTAAATTACTAGGAATCTCCACATCTGTATTGAGCTCAAGAAGAGTATCCACCTAAAATATTTTTTCAAAATTAGGATGTGTTAATCGTAGATATGCGTAAGGTCCAATCCTTTAGTAAAAACACAGCGTTCATCGCTCGTTCGTTCACCTTATGACATAATTTCATGGGGCATGGGTTACAAAAAATCATTAATGTGCCAAGTAGACTATGTAGTATATTTGAAATATATATGTAGCATATTTATGTATGTATGTAGCATATTTGAAAATAATGTCGTCTTGCACTGTTGTTCAATTTTTTAATGTAATAAAATTAAATTTTAGCTTTCTTTGTTTATAAATGTGCGTTTTAAATTGTATTCTTTCTATCTTATTCAAGCCTCCTGTTTTATAAGTCTGAGCTAACTTGAACTCTATGCATTCATTCGAATAGAAAACAACACTGAGACCTGCGACTGTTGGAAACTTGATTTGTGACTGTCATGGCTACCAATACTATAACATTCCTTGTAACACGGTGGCATCCATGAACCAATTTCTCGTTTCATGTTTATTTTTGACCCGGATTACAACCAATTTTGGTTGGTCTGACACACTAGTTACATTTTGTAACATATTACATCTCTTTTGGCTTGCAAATATTTGCTTATATGGAAATATTTTATCTGACATACAAACAATCAATGTTCACGGAAATTGACAATTTGTATAATGTAGTAACTAAGGAACTAAAAAAGGCACATTGTCTACTGTGACAATTAACTTCTACATAATTTACTATTCCAGGCTGTATTTAAAAGAAAATAATATGCAAATTGCACAACAACCATACAATTATCGGTAATAACTAGTCTACTAAATACGTCAACGTCCTTACCCGATCCATGACCTTATCGACTTGACCAGCTGATATTAGAACAGTATCATTTCGCAATAACACTTCTAGGTCATCTAGCACTTGGTCAACTGTTCCTCTGACTGCTGTGAAATATATAAAATAAGTTATATTAAAGTTTTCAGTATACTCAAAGGTGAAAATACAGAAGGTGAGTAATCAGCTGTAATAAGGAAACACTGAGGCTACTTTCATATTTAAAAAATATATTTAAGGTAGATAAGGGTATGCTGCACGTCTGCGCGCCTTATGAAGCAATTTTAATAGTCAGCTGATACCTGGATACACACATAGGCTAAGTTTGACTGCGACGAAACATCTTATACCGCGGGGCACAGCTAGATCGTTACAATGATGTAAAAAGTATAGATTCGTGATATGCTCACAAAATAACCGAAAAAAGTGTTCCAAATGCAGCGACAGCACACAAACACATTTATTTCGAATGAGCATACATGTGCCTACAGCTGTATTCTCTTTGGCGGTTCGTTTTTGAGGCACAGGTGGCGCATCTACCTTTATACAGAATATCAATGGTTCGTTATAAGTTACATTGTCTTCACAAATTTAAAAGTTAATTAAATTTATTTCTTGCAAATAAACATTTGATAAAGCTTCAAATTACAGATGATACTGTACTCCTAAAATGCCATCGAAATTGGCTACTATAATACTAAGTATGGTAGTCGTTAGCACCATCAATACGCATTGTGACCGCGTGGTGGGTGACTAACCACATCTCCATTGCCAAGCCACGAGTATGCCTGTCTGCAGTCCTGCAGTGGGACGTGGAAAAGTCCATAGTCAATGACGTTCATCTACCTTCCACAAGTTATTTTAAAGAAAAATACGATGTTTACCGGTTTAATTACTGGTGTAGAAGAGACTTCCGACTCTTCAGAACTCTCTTGTAATAGGTCTTCATTTATCAGGAATAAGTCTGAAATAATAAGAACAAATATCGTTGAATCCAATTTAATATATTTTGTGTCATCAACTAAAACAAAATATTTAATGATTAATCATTATTTATATAAAAATGGTGCAAATAAATTATCAGTTAGTAACATTATGATGGGAGTGGTTTCTGTAATCATTATATTATTTGTAAAAGCCACTGCAATATTGGCTTTATAATTAGCCCGTTTTGTCTGTTTTCTGCGTTACGTAGTGCGAGATGGTAGGTGAAGTCCTTGCCTCCATTTAAATTCTATTTAAAAACCTATCCATCATCATCATCATCAGCTCATAAACGTCCCCACCGAGGGCACGAGCCTACCCGTATTGGGTGATTAGGCCTTAGTCGTCCACGCGGGCCAGTGCGGATTGGGACTTCAACACAACCTTCGAATCTCTTCGCAGGCGTGCATGAAGGTTTTAAAAAAAACTCAACACCCGTCACACCACGGTCTCAGCAAGGTACCAATACTCAAAACAATTATACGTGATCTTAATAATTGAGTCATTGTATCAGTATTGTATATTATTTGAGTTCACCTGCAGTTGTTACATTAAATACAATCATACAAAAGCAGCAGTTTTTTGACTTTTTTTTTTTTTAAGAGGATAAAATAATTTAAAAAAATAACTTTTTATTTCGTTCTTAAATAAATAGCTCTTAGAGTATTTCTAGCAATATTTTTTTAAAGTGGCCAAAGACAAATTGTTAATTAATTTATATCCAAGTTTCTACCTTTAGTCCATCCGCGGAGTCGCTCCCAACTTTATCTTGAATACATTTTATGATCATTGTGTTTGCTTCGTACGTGACCATAACAAATGTTCCATCATAATGCAAAAGAATGCTTAACAACCGATTATGGTTAGATAAGCTAAGAATAAATCCTTGGTTGCTTGACACCATTTTATTGAAATCTACAAAAAAACATGTATCTTATTATTGGTATCGTATACGAATACAAAATAATGCAAATAAATTATGATTTATAAGTATTTTTTAATGAAACAATCGTCAAAATTAAGAACGTGAGTGGTCCAATGGTGTGGACTGTTGCCTTCCGATCCAATCGTCAATCGTAATTCTGAGCGTCATTGGTCCAATGATGTGGACTGTTGCATTCCGATCCAATCGTCAATCGTAATTCTGAGCGTCATTGGTCCAATGGTGTGGACTGTTGCATTCCGATCGGGAGGGTTCAGGTTAAATCAACGTAACGTTTCCGAATTTTCGAAATTATATGTACGTTATCCGCTCTTACGGTGACGGAAAACATCGTGGAAACCTGTGGACGCCTGCAAAGAAATTCAAAGGTTGTGCATGATGTCGTCTATTCCGCACTGGGCCCGCGTGCACGACTAAGGCCTATACACCCTTAACGGGTAGGCTCGTGCTCCTCGGTGGGAACGTTTAATGAACTGATGATGAATAAAACAATGAAACATAAATACACCTGTATACTCACCTGTTGAACTGCTAAACCAGGCTTAGTTGATTAATATTGCATTTTTGAAATGACATGAATACCAAGTTCTGAAACAAGCCATATTATTTAAAGTGTGTTTCGCAATTGGTCGAAGAGAAGCCAAAATGGTAGTATAGCATTGGATATTTGTAGTGAAATAGTGTTAGATAAAATGATGACTGTGATTTAATACGGTGAAATTATTTCATCTTCATTTTAGTAACAAAACTTTTTTTCTCAAATATGCGTCATGAGTTCATAATATTTAAGACAAGTATCGTTTCCTCATTGACGTGGTTGAAAACACAGCAAATAGAATTTTCTTAAAAAAAAAGATTTTTTTTTTAAACGTGAGGTTTCATGATTCGTAAATAATGGAGGCCATTATAATGACCGGGAATAATAATAATGGGAGCGTCGGTGGCTCAGTGGAGCGTCGGTGGCTCAGTGGTGCAGACTGTCGCCTTCCTACCGGGAGGGCTGAGGTTCAAATCCCGACACGTACCAATGTGTTTTTGAATTTTCGAAAATATATGTACGTTATCCGACGCTCTTACGGTGAAGGAAAACATCGTGAGGAAAACATCATCTTCATGTACGCCTGCGAAGAGATTCGAAGGTTGTGTGTGAAGTCGTCCAATCCGCACTGGGCCCGCGTGGACGACTAAGGCCTAATCACCCTATACGGGTAGGCTCGTGCCCCTCGGTGGGGACGCTTAATGAGCTGATGATGATGATAATGACCGGGCGATTTTTTTAAAGAACCTGGGGCTCTTCGAGTGGTTATTTATATGTAAGCCTAATCTGATTAAATGGATTTTGACTTGACTTAATTCAATATTTTGATACGTTCATTAAAAGCGGTTCAATTAATTACGTATTGCGAACTTTTATAGATAGACAATATGGGTCCTAACATGCATCCCTGTGGTGCTTATTGAACAATTGGTGAGTTCTTGGGGCACCCTATCATAGACTAATTGGCTTTGATGCTTAGAAAAACAATAAACTAACAGATTCAGAATCTCATTCAAAATGTGTCCGCGGCAAAATTCTGCCCATCGCGTCAGTTGGACAGAGTTTCCATTCATAATCACGTCGCTCGCGACATGTCATAATGACAAAGTAGTGAGCTCGTGCTTTTGATTTTGTACTCTTTCTATGAGGCGTTAAGGTTACAATTGAAATGTATAAATTTACCTTCTAAATATAACAATGATTATACCTATATATCATGCGACTCTTGTTCATCAAAGTGCGGTTCGGACATTTTTCGGTTGCCGTTTCTTTGTGATTGTGCATGTAGTTAGATTATTTTTTCACTAAACTTTGATAGGAATCGTGATTGGCAAGTCATCTAGGAGTTATGTAAAAAGCTCGCAGTTGGTCAATAAATAATTTAATTTCACTGATTCATTCTGGATAACGATAGTGAAGGACCGGAAGAATATCTAGACTTAAATATGCAATAACAATACCTTTACGAATAAACTGGCATTAGTTGAAATGATCTATTTGCCTAAGATTTAGGAATAGCTTAAAAGAGATCATCGTAATTTGCCATTCATTTATGACATTTAAAGGAGATCTCATTGATCAATGCATTTTGTTTCAATAGTAGTAACACCTATTTGACTTATATTCAACTCATTAGTCATTACCCACACAAGGCTATTTTTGGTGACTATATAATTTACTCACCCATAAATAGTTGTTTATCAGGTACTGATATGCCCCGTGATTTAACTGATTTTGACTGTGTAAGTCCAAAAGAAATCCTGATAAATATTATCCCACAATCCACTGCCGATTTTATAAGTCTCCCTATTTTCTATTCATACTCCACAATCGAGATTTTGCTAGTTTTAATCTATCGGGCCGGTCTATCTATCAGCTTTATGGAATACACACAAGGAATTCAAGATATTTCAAAATAAAACAATAATTGTGTAATAATTTAAACTTTAATAATAAATTAAATGTTATATTTATATGCGTTCATATATCGGCATTTATACATTTTAGGCAAACAGATGACAAATGTTCACATTTAGGTCACCTTATAAATACATTTCTACGTTTTACAGTACTAATCTAATATTCAAGTTTTACATACGTACAGTCATGTTTTATTTGTTCTTTAACATTTTTAGCTTTCATGTTGGATATTTTAAACTAAAATACTTAAACATTGTTGTTTATGTACAGATTTTTATAATACTGGTAGAATAATTAAAAATACATGTTTGATAATATATTTCGAGACGTGGTCGTTCTTATAATCTCATTAATTTATTTCAAATCTTCGAGCACACAAAACCAAAGTCAAGACTTAATTAGGATTCTAGGTTAGTTTTACCTGTTATCTGTATCGTAAATTATTTGAGTTTATGATAGAAAATTTTTCTCCATTAATACAGTATACCTTTAGTTAGTTCTTAAAGTTCTTCTAATCTTCTAGTGGATTTTGAAATTCCGTATGTTCGTATGGGTTTTTTTTTCAATTTTACAACTACTAAACTTGCAAAAGTGGCGTCACCCTTTCTTAATTTATACGATGACACGATATTTGCAATGTGAATTTCGGATCAGTATTGAATTTGTTTTTTTTAATTTTGCCTTTGAATTGTCAGCACAACTTCAAGCTGTTAGTGATTGTCTCCTTCCTTAAAAAACAGCTTTCGCGAAGGCATAACTATTATTTTCACTATATTCTATTTTATTTTATTAAGTATACAATGATTTGCTTTTATTCGTTCTTTTTACATTGTTTTTTTTGTTTTGTTTTCTTTGTTTTTGTTTCCTTTATCGTTGAATTGTTTTGTACTGTTATAGTCTTGTAATGTTAATTTTGTGGTCAAATAAATGTATTTTCTTTCTTTCTTTCTTTCTTTCTTATAATGCGGCCGTAGGTTAATATATATAAAAATAATTGTAAAAACATTTTTTTACTATTCAATTTAATTCAGCTCAGTTTATTTGTTGTGCGCTCATGGACTAGATTTTAGAGATTTGTTATTGTTAATTGTATTTTTTCCTGTAAATAATTATTTAAAATTATTTATTTTTCGATGGTAGATAAGCTTATTAAATCAAAGTTTGGTTCACGTTACTCCAAAATATTCAAATATATTTATACCAGCTCAACTAAAATACTCTATGCGACCTTGCAATTTATTCTTGTCATTTCTCAAATTTCACATAAAACACCTTGAAGCAGATTAACTTAATACTAATAACTGGGAACTAATATATGCATCATCTTGCCTTTACATATGTATAAGCTACTTAATTATTACACTTAATCTTTGGAAATAAACAATCTTAAAAGCTAAACACATATATAGCTTTATATCCTACATTATAGCCGGTCTTTATTTCAACTATATTACAATATGATATGAACACAACGAGGAAATACTTAAATATAAATGGAAGAGACTAGAAACTGCGATATGAACTGAGCGCACGGAATTTTATCATACTCACACATCAATAAGCCATTACCATTCTAGAAGACGCTGTGACAAAATTCCAACAAGTCATATGCCTAGGGGCAATATTATTATTACCTACACCCAATGATATTCTGTATATCTACATCTTCGTATCAAACAAGAACATTTTCTATCAAATAAGTCTTTCTAATTCACCATTGATAAAAACAGCAAGCATGATGCTTGATGTTATTTAAAAATGTTTACTTGATTTCTTACCTGCAACCTTTTTGTATAGTCAAAGTAGAGTTTTTTAGTCAATTGCATCAGGATATAATAATACTTTATTGTTATCTGAATTTATGTTTACTTTACAAAGTTCACGAATCAGGTATTTTGGACAATTAATAGTAGTAGTAGTAGTATGATACTAATAATGAGAGCAGAAAAAAAATTATCGCTCCAACAAATTGCATCATCTTTGGCAAGAACATTTTTAAATACCTAACTGAAAGCGCTCATGGACTTTCAGGCTTCCCTTTTTTGAAGGGAGCCTGTTTTTAGCGCTGGGTCAAGAGAATCGAGAGTCATCAGGTGATGTAAGTGACCTTGGCTTTGAAGTCTTAGCCTCAATCGAAGAACCTCCTCTGCCCCTCCTCCATCCAGGTCCAGTACTTCGATTGTTAGTATATGTTGACGATGTAACTGGAATTTTCCTAGTCTGTTTTATCTTAAGTTTATTCAACCAAAGGTCTCTAGTTTTCTTATTACCCAAAACGAAGAATACAAATAAGACAAAGCCTTGATAAGTTGACGTCAATGTGAAAAAGTAAGCGGCTACCACGTTGAATGCAAAAATACCAAATATCCAGGGCAAACCGAACAAAAATACCAGAAGACAACTGACTGTTGCACATCGTAAAGCCTCGTTTGAATCTCCGTGCCGTTGAATCCTTCTAGATGCAAACACAGAGCGAACTATTAGTATGAATAGTACCCAGTTTGCGAGCAGCATTATAACAATGGGTGCGTAGACGGCCAGCCAAAGGCCAAGCCCTGAAGGATAGCAGAAGGCCCCGCTGGGCGTTTTATCCTCAAATCGACCCTGATAAGATTGAGGGTCGACCGAAAGAAGTATCCCGACAACCGCGCAGGGGAATCCCCACGCAAAAGCCGAGGCCCGCAGTAACTTATGAGACATGTCTCTAGTGAAAACCAAAACGAGTCGTCGGTAAGACAGCACAGCGGCTACAAGCATCCAGCAAAAGGAGGCTACAACGGAATAATGTAGGAGAACTCCGACTAGCATGCAAGCCACATTGTACCGATCGAATTTAGTGAAAACAACAATAATGAAGCAGACTATAGACAGGAAAATCGCAGCGCAAAGTTGCAGCCAGATCTTGTTGCTGTAGTCGCGGCGCCAGGACCTGAATAGTGTTGCGGTGATGGCTATCATTATGAGACCGAACATGGACACGGCGCAACCGATAATAGAGAGTATTTCGAGTGTTTGCTCGTTGACTTCGGAGAAGACGGTGCGGGGAACGAGCACCTCGGCGAAGTGGGTGAGATGTGTGCAGCGGCAGGTGTCCATGGGTGCCGGGGACCGTGGCCCGGATGAGGGTGCAGCCGTCTTGCGACCAGTAGCCGCTGTTGTTGCCCTCGAAGTGCCAGTACGCGCACGCTCGACTTTGGTTCCGGCCAGGCTCGTCTACGATCGGTGTGAGATGGATGTCGATTACCTAAAAAATAACAAAAGCATTATTGTATTGGTTGAGCATTATGAATTTCACCCAACACATAAATTTCACTCTTAACCTGGTTACATTAGAAATGCTTTTTTATTATTATGGCCTCATTAAAATCTCAAATGGTATAACCCAAATATAGATAAGAACTCAAAGTATGCCGTAGCCGTTAAAGACAATTTATAATAAGCTCCCGATTAATGCAAAGCATGTCGCAATGATGGTTTCTTTTAATGAATACAGCATAATAAATGAGCGCGCAATTTAGACAGATACGAAAGCTTTACGTATAGCATATTTATTTTACTAATAACCTACTTGTTACAGTTTCTGTATTATTGTAAATTTCCTCCGAGTTTTTAAATTTTAGTCACCTAATTTAAAAGAGTAAAAAATTAAAATAATATTAATATTAAGTGCACGTCTTCTCAGTTCGGTTTTCACTTAACAATTTTTAGCTTTAACTTAATGATTGGATTGTTATGTTAAAACTAGTTATTAACTATTAACAATCACATATTCATATTTATACTTATATAATTAAGCTGAAGAATTTGTTTGTTAGTTTAAACGCGCGTCTCAGGAATTACTAATTAATTCAATAAAGTCATTGGAGCCTCAATCCTAGTAATTTAGTTGACATTGGACACCAATATGACACTTAAAATCCCACTGTTTTGGTATTTCGGTACAACTTTAATGTTTATTGACGACCCATTCTGGTGTAATCGTTGTAATTTCGGTATGATACAAGTATCAGTTTGTAATTCAATATTCGTTATTTAGTACCCATACTACAGGCTTCACACTGAACTTGGGGCTAGATGGCGGTATGTGAACGTCTATATAAAAAAAATATTGTTCAGTAGATGAATGTTAAATGGTGTGACCAATTAAAATCGACCTTATGATAGAACAAATGAGTGCAAAATTTTACTATTAGAGACACAATAACTATCCTATTAGCATACTTTAATATTAGCGGAATTGGAGCCGGCATGTCGTTTGTAAAATTAATATGTGGTTAGATTTACTTCGCGTGGACTTCTAGCATCTGTCGTTTTAAATGACAGACATAATGCCAATATAATGAATATTTTACAGCAAGTGTTTGCCCTGTCGTCATTTATTTACATAGCAATGTAGTGAGATCGTCAGTTACACACACTCTTCTTCTTCTACATATTTTCCATCAAAATACATAAATAATAGTACACCTGGAAAATATCTCCTACACTGGCAATCATCATACCTCTCCATTCTCAAAAGTGGTCAGGTTCTCAACGTTAACGCTGAGCGGCTGTTGACAGGAAGCGTGGCTGAAAGGCGCGCTGGTTGCGGAAAGCACAAAGCTACGCGCCGAGCTGCAGCCGAAACCGACGCCGGCAAGTACCACAGCTTCTGACGCATTCGTCAGCAGCTGACTCGCATCAAGGTTGCCTGTAAAATTCATGCAAATATTCAATCAGTTTGTAATTCAATCTATCAGTTTGTAATTCATCTATCATCGTCGTGTGTCCTAGTATTACATTGTGTGAATCAGTCAGTCTGCACCGTACATTTCAGTTCACATGCCTACCTACAAATCATTGCATTACGAGACAAAAAATAATCATTATGCAAGGCAATGCAGATAGTGGATGTTAACGTTTACCAAACCTAAAATAAAATCACTTAAATATTTATCCGTTGTTCTTACAGAGTACTGATTGCAGAATTAATTGACTTTATATGCTCTTATTTAAAGTTATTTCTTTTTAGAGGTTTCAGGCTTTGAGCCTCTGGGAATCATATTGATGATAACTCTGACCCCAGTGTTACTCAACTTTCCCAAAAAAGTACAGTTATGCCTCCATCTTTCCACAAACGCCCCGCTGCCCTAAATGATGCAAACCCTACTAAAAAACTCCTGATTGGGTATCCTCCAAGAAAGTGGATGCGTTATGAAGTGACGCTGCTTAAATAGATGCGAGTATATCATTATACTTCAAATAAACTATATATCACCATCAATAAATCCGAAAGAGTTATTGCTGAAAGCATCATAGTCTCTAGCGGCATTCGAACACCTCTTATAGGATTTTCAGGAGTAACATCAGCCATTAAGAGGGCTACATTATCTCTTACGGTGATAGCTTGACTATCAGTCAGCTTGACTCTGAAAGCCAGCTCGTCTAACAGATGGAGCAGTTGTCCGGGTATCTCCAAATCATCATCTTCGCCATATAAGATATCGTTGACCTGTAAGTTGATACAATTTGTTTTTTTATAAAACCTTTATTATTTTGGCTATAATAATTTACTTATATGCTTTAGTGTCCAAAGCAGTGTTCGACACATTACTTTAAGACGACTTTAAGTAAACGCGTACATTGACGATATTTAGGTTAGGCTTTCGTTAACGTCTAAATCGTCTTAAAACTATAGACTGGGTATCATGGACTGGGTCAAATTGTCATCGTTACAGTAAAATTTAGTATTTGTTGTAGATTTCCTAAATAGTTGAAGTACACAAAACAATACTATACGAGTAGAGCGAGAGAGAGTTAAACAATCATTCGTATGAAAAATCTGAAGTTAGTCTAATACCTGATCAAACGGACGTTCAATATTCTCTATTGAGACGGTGTCGTTTTTCAACAAAAGTTCCAATTCTCCAAGCACTTGCTGCAACTGCTCCTCCGGCTGGAAAATTAATGGATAAATCTATAAATTAAATACACCTAAAACATTACTTTCTATTCGAGCAGACTTCATAGACCTCAAAGGTTTGTCATATTTTTTATATCTAGTCATAAGTTGTATAAGATGGAGCTTACATATATATCGAACGTAAAAGCTTTTGAAAATACATTATCAAAGAAAATTAAAAGAACTTCCCTAGTACCAAATTTTCGTAGTCCTAGTTTAACACTTTTGAAGCAAGCTTTCATTACTATGAAACACAAAACGTATTAGATAAACTTTATTAATGTCATCGGGACACAGTGCAAGTGAATGGTACTCGTATATTAGTTGAAAAAATTTTATTCATGCACAAAATGCACGTGATATTAGTAATCAAATCTTTTTAATTCCGCTCTTTACTTCATCCATTCATAATCACTCAATTTTCATTTCCCTTTCCCTTTCATTCACGTTTCTATCGTTTGATGTCCCTTTTTTTATAAATTCCACCATTAACTTACTGGAATAGGTTCCGTTGTGTGGTGGTTGTGTAGTTGTCCACGGTACTATTGTGACGGGAAACAATGTGACCTCATCTGTTGGTGTGGCATCTGTAGTGGTAGGCCAGCTGGATTCTGTAGTTGTAGGCCAACTCGATTCCGTTGTCTCAATGATAAGACACGGCGTGGTTGATGTTGCGATAGTGGAAGATTTGGTAGTTGTAGATGCTGTGGTGGTGTTCTCAAAGCTCTCATCTGAGCTCGTGTTATCTGGCTCTTTTGATGGCACCTCGCCGATGATGGCTCAACTTTAGTCTAAAATTAGGTTAGTGGTTAAAGCGAGTGAAGAAGCAAATGGATTATTATGTTTATGCTTGAATTAAATTATTTTGTGATGAGGCATATAATTTTAATACACAGGCAACAAAAATATTTTTGACCTCAAATTTTCTGCAAATAAGTTCCTCGTACTTCTTTTTATTTTTTATAAGTACTTACATCTTAGATGAACAATAAAAAACTAAATGCACAATACAAAGCAACGACAACCCCAAAAAAAATCTAGCCGCACTACCATGTATAGATATGATATTGTTATATTTATAACATAAAAGTATTCATTTAAATCTTGACCTTACACGTCACTGAAGGGTACAAAATCGAAAGCATGAGCATATACTACGTCATGTGATACTGAATACATTTCTGCCCAACTGACGTGTGGGCAGAATTTTGCCGCGGACTCTTTTTGAGTGAGATTGTGCACCTAGTTATTTATTATCTAAGAGAATAAGGAACATTATTTTATCTTCACATTGATATCCCATTCAAATGCATATTTAAGTTGTTGCATGATATGCCATTCTCAGTGTTGATCCTGACGCTAACGGCCCGAATTCATTTCCCATACTACTTTCCTGGTAACTTTAAATTATACCAGAGACATAAGATAACCTAAATTTATAAGCTTGCGTAATTGGTTGCTTGTTACATGCAATTTTCTAAAATGTCTAAATCGAGCGCTGTTATTTCATATTTTACATATGTACCTAGTTAGTGGTGTAAGTTAATGTTCTTTGACTAGTTGGAGACGTTAGCTAACTCAAAGATACATTTCACACACATTGCAGCGTAATATGTCCAGAGTAGTAAGCTGTTCGCATGCGCTATGAGGAACTTCAAAAAGCGCTATAGTGGGTTCTGGAAGATTGTGTCTATAAACTGTTGACTCTATGGAAAGAAGCATTAAGCTTACGACTTAAGGAAAGAACTATATCTATCTATTTTCTTTTAGGAATCAACTCTTGTAATCTAGACACGCGGTAGTGTGTCAAGCTAAGTTCAAGTAACAGAACTGGCGAGCAGTGTGCTATACCAAAAGAATCAATTTTGGGAGCTTTCTGACCCTTTATTTTATTCCGAATAGTACTCACTACTTGTGGTGTCCGCGTGGACTCTGGATAATTCACGTTGTCGGTGCGGATCATGACTGTAGGATTTGTTGCACATGGTGATGTCGATGTCTCCACCCACTGCACGCCTTCGTTGAAGTCTCCCACGCAGGTGTACGTTCGACAGCCGGCTGACGTCACTGATGCGCCTGGATACAAAAAAAACTCAAACTCAAAAATGCTTTTTTTAATATATCGTTAACATTTACTACGAATCGTTCAAAAATAATAATCTTCAATCATATTTTTAAAATCCTTATGAATATACTGCTGGAACAGAGAGTATCTACCGAGAAGAATCTCAGGCAAGAAATAAAGCTTTTAGCATTTTATGATCTTACTTACTAATTTTTATGCTGTTTCAATGAAATTTCATGTTTCTAAGAAGTTAATATACGTTTCTTAATATTCATTGACAATCACATGCGTTTTTTGTAAGAATTTTGACTCGAGCGCAGCTTTTAAAGACATGGAACTAGATTTATTTAATACTAGTGTGGTTGCTGCGAGTAAGGGCGGACGGGTTAAAAATTTAAGATTTAAAAACTTTGGTTTTAAATTTTCCGTTAGTTTTGTCGTTTAAATAAATTTGCTGGTAAGTTACATTTATTTAATTATAAATATTGGTAAAAATCAGAGTTTGGCTTAATATTTGTATTGTAAACTTTTAATGTTTGAAAACTGGTCTATATTAGCCGGCATATCTGGGAATTTCCATTCGTCTATTGTTTTCAATAGACGATTGTCAGTTGTCAATTGGCAAGCGGAATCTCAACTAGTGCGCGGCCGCTGACAATGAAAAGAATCAGAGCGTGATGACCAATCATCAAAGGCCTATCCGTGCGATGACATTGAAGAAATTGCAATAATTTATTAACTATAGTGCCGCTTTTGGCCTCAAGCTATGCGCTTATTGTAATTATGTATACATAAATTGATTGTCATTATCATCATCAATAAAACGTTATGTGTCCACTGTGGAATGATCCCTAGCAGTCAACATCCATCAGCTACCCGTCACCTTAACTAGACTATCGTGTATTGGTTCATTTTGTTGATGGTAGACCTTCACTAATTTTTAATATTTGGAATCAATGTAGACACATTTTTCTGTATTTAATTAGAATTATTTTGATAATCATCACCAGCGTATAAAGTTCCACCGCAAGTCACAGGCCGTTCCCATTTAATAATTTCAGAAAGTTGCAATCTAATCACATATAAGTATTGCTGTCCAAAATAAAGATATTTGAATTTACGATATATGTACATACATAGTTAAATGTTATTAACGAAATAACGGTGGAAAAAAACATCCTCAACATGTCGAAAAATCAGAAATCAATAGCGTAAAAGAAGTGAAAATTTCTAAATCTATGGTAATAATTTAAAAACACAAAATGTCGCACGCTTGAAACTTGCACCAAACGATCGTATTTACGCTAATCATCGGTTGTATTTGTATTGAACACAAGAAACTGAAACGCCTTAATGATTGCAAGAAGAACGCAATGACGTCGGCTGTATTAACTCGAGCGGAATCATCAATTGTTATCGAGATAATCGATGATGTTGAAAATGACTACGTAATACGGACACTACCGGAAATCACCATTTTGACAGGAATGGGAAAGGGTTTAATAGTTTTATTATTAAACTTAGAAGATTAGAGTCTAATTACGTCACAGAGTATATCAATGCAAACTTACAACTTAGGTTCTAATTTTTATTACTTCGTATACAATAATTTTATAAAAATATATTTTTCCTTAAATTATTATTGTAATTTGATTATTGGTCCATATTATGTTGACTGAAATAAATAAATAAAATAAAAAAATTAAACTCCATTTGAAGAACAAGCGGTGTATGGTTGTAAAGGGCAATACAATGACTTGTGTGCATTGTGCATGAACTTGTCTGTTTGTATAGTACGGGTGTTTTATGTATGTAATTCCAAAAAAATATATAAAAGTATTATTATCGTTTTTGAATACGCATACAACAATAGTCCAGTCAAAATAGACAAAAATAAGTCATAACCCAGGAAAATTTCGCATTGGTAGAGACGTTAAATACGTCATTATAAAAAAATGTCAAAAGTCCCCATCGATCGCACTTCTGCAAAAAAATATATTTAAAGTCAAAGGTGCAAAATTCAGGTTTTTTCATTTTTCGCGAAAACGGTGAGTTTTATCGTAAAAATAGGCTATTTTCTACGAAAATGTCGTGTCACTTTTTTACTTTCAACTAACCATTCGTGAGATATCGCGTTACATACTGTTTGATGTTTTTTTGCTTAAGTTACTTAGTTACTTTTTGATAAGTTAACGCCATCGCTTAGAAATTTAATAAATCAATAAATTATAATTGAAGGATAATAAATATCTTTGCTGGTGTAGTGCATTTGGCAAGTCACCAGAGAGCAAACTAAAATTTATCACGAACAGATGAGATTGCACCTCACAATATTATTAGTATTGATATTACTACAGACATCAGAATTAAACACATTAGACTGGACAAGCCGCCATGTTTATAGGCAGTCCCAGTGTCGCAATTTCTTTCGTTCTTACCTGTGAAAGTTATTATATTTCTTGGTAAATTTACTGATTCATTGCGATGATGGCATGTTGCAATTGCACAGGATGGCATTTTGGAAAGAAAACGGTAATTTATTCTAATATTCATGCGTCTTGACTCGTCTCACAGAGCGTAAACTGGTAGCCAGTGTATGCTCGTTGAGCTTACAGTTGTCGCACTTTAAACGCAGCTTGCCCTATCTCCTGTATTGGGAAATCTGTGGATATTACAAATCTATCCCTACAAGACGATTACAATAACGATATATCTGTGCATCAATAGACGCTGGCGTCATTTCAAGAAGGCTTCACTGCACCTGAGTGACTTAAAACAAACATCATTAACGCGGCCACAAATAAGCGCAGATTATCCGGTTCCGATGCTATCGGTAATATAAAGGCATGTCATTAGAAACACATTTTACAAACAAATCGGTTTGCATGACTCTCAAAAAACTTTGTTTATTTTCATTTTTTGCGGATTTGATGGCGCAGTTCTTCGTTTGGCGATGAAACAAGCTACATTCGAATTGAGATAGTATATTCATGCAAAAGCATTGAAAGACATTACCGTAATAGCTGAACAACAAGTTTGTCGGTGGTGGCCATCGTCACCTCTCCCTATAGGTTTTACCAGTCCCTATTCACATTACTAGCACATACAGAGTCGATTTTCTCCCGATATATGTACCCCCTCTGCAATTCCCTAAATCATGGCTTTAGTCTCATTCTAGTATTCCCCTAGGCTCGTTGCATAAACTTTGACCCGAGAGCCATCTGCGCTCTATACCTGCACAGTGAAGATGTGAGCTCCATAACGAAAAGTCTATCCGAAAATATACCATTAATGCAGACGTACCCTGATGATAAGGCCATTGTTCCAAAACTCTCAAAACTTAATCTTACGAGAAGTTTCTAAAGGAATAAATATATTTCAAAGTTCATTTAAAACGACACCTTTCGTTTCGTACCTACAGTTAATATTTAAATGGATTCGGCTCATTGACACGTCACCTTTAACCTCGACTTCTGCCACCGCAATGGAGATAATTAAGCGTGGTGAATCAGCTCTGAACTTGTTCTTATTATGTTTTTACATCTTATGTTCAAAAGTTTAAGGTCCTAAATAAAGGTTACCTTCGTTAATTTCCACTTTTGTATCATTACCTGTCATTACCTTATGACAATGGTGATCCATTTGTCATTATTGTGCAAGACGCTAACGAAAACCTTAACTAAATACAAAAAGGCCCATATATATGCAGTGAAGGCCTGTGCCCTTCAAAGGGAGAGATGGTAAAATAGAAAAAGGCAATCAGTCTATAATTACTATCTTATTACGGACTTTAGTTATTGGTTTCATTCAACAATGCATCTGCCATGGGTAGGCACGTCGCTTAAAAAAAGAGTATGGTAAATTGATAACAAGATACCCTAACTTAGACTAAATTATAAACAAAACAGTTTTGTTATAAATTACCAATTTTTTTTTAATAAACTTCTGTGTTTCTTGCTGGATACTTCTCAAAAGATAACAAACAGTCCGAACAAGTTGTAGATTTTAATTTGTCGTTATTTTGCAATCACAGGTGTTTTATAGACCTTAACAGTTACGGACACGTCAAAACTACTAACTCTAATGAAATTCTGAGCAAACCAGACTAATATTCACGAGCTTCCAATGAAAAATATACCACAAATCAAAATGTTGTTATAATTAGATAGGTTATAAGATGCAACGAAACCATATTTGGATTGGATATCTTTGTATATTGGATTGTAACTAGAGCCATTTATGATAAGCATAAACGGTCTTCGTCTAAGTTAATCTCGGCCGTGACTTAAATGAAAACATTCGGCTTTATCATTCATTTACATGATGATATTATAAGGTTGTATCAGGCCTAACTTCACGTTTGTGGGTATTTTGAGATTTAGAGAAGATTATTTGTATTTATAGCCGCAAAGGTAATGTATTTTAAAATGATGATATTTAAAGATAAAACTAATAATTGTAGTTTGCTATGCTTTGCTTTATATAATTATTACCAATATTTTGAAATGAGTTATTTCTGAATTTCTTGCTATTTTCTTCACGGTAGTGAATTGCAGTCCGAACCAGTAGATTTGGACTTTCAAAAGTGTTCTTTAACTGAATAAAGAAATGAAGACCTTAAAATTACTAATAAAAATAATAATTCATAAACCTACCTAATTCGCTGGTAGGTATAGAATCGAAGCCCTTGCAATAGTACGCGGGCTTCATGTAAATCAGTTCGATGTGGTCCCATATCCCTGGCGGTACTGGCGACATCTCAGGGTTCAGCATGATGTGTACCAACGCCGACCTGGCATCCACGTACAGCCTTTTGATCTTTAACCCGTATATCACATCACTGTCCTTCCAATCCAACTCGGGATGCTCCCCCCTTGAACTTTTGCAAAACCTGCTCAGTTTGATTGCTTTCCAATGTTCCATATATTGCCTCGTATTTTGTCTTATAATAAATATATTCGTCTAGTTTCTTCTTCCAAACGCGATTTAATTTATCCAAGTTATCAAACCGGTACTCTTTCTTTAATCGGATTTTACATGCATAGAGATTTACTAAAGACTCTTTGGATATTATAAACAGTGCTTTATTCGATTCAGAGGGCATATACTTTTTGTGGTTCATCTGGATGCACCAGTAGTAGCCGTCAAAGGCTGGAATCACGCGGAACGTATGATCATCATCACCCTTGCTGATGCTGACTTCAGTGGGGTAATATATCATGGAATCGGTGAAACAATGTATATCGTTTTTCTTAATAGAGTCGTTTACAGACAAAACTATTTTGCTATCTCTGTAAATAAATAAAACATACTGTTTAGTAATTACTTAATTTTTGACTAGCTAAATGACCCTGGTGATAATAATGCATTAATTATATGAAAAAAATATAGTTTAAAACACAAAAATATAGTTTAAAAAATTAAAAAACACGCTTTAATGATAAAAGAAACTTAAAAGTGAATTTTATTATCAATTTAGAAATAAATAATACATGGTATCTTTGTGATAAAGCCGTGGGGAACTCCATATATAAGTTCTTAAGAAGCGCCCCATGCTTTTTTCATTGTATCGTCGCTTAGTGGTGGATAATACAAGCATAACAAAGATATAACTGATGTGTATGAAGGTGATATAGGAAATACTAATGTTCCTCAGAAGATTCTATTACAGATTGATCTAGATAGATCTAATGTAGTATTATACAAAAAAAAGTGTTAGCAATAGTTTTTAATAAAAACTTACTCATCTACAGTGAGGATCATGTTTAGGGCAGTCAAAGGATGCTGGTGCTCGCAGATTACGTCGTAGAATAGGAATGAGTTGTTGACCAGACGCCAGAAATTATTTGCAATGGCCCCGTAAATGGAGTCTATATGGGATGTGGTACTGTTCACATTGTCAAACATCCACTCGGCGGGTGGGATCTGTAAGCATCGGTTTTGTTAATCAGCATCAGTGCATAAAGTTATATGACAAAGTTTTTCTGTTCAGCAATGCTATGGGAAGATTGTGTCATAAATCAGCACGTGGACTCAAAAAAATGATGAGTTTTAATGACAACTATACTAAGTAGCCTGAATCGACGGTCCAATGAACCATACAAATCAGACCGTTTATCCTACGTATATTCACAATCCATGTTAAGTATTTTCGGCAGCATGTGTGAGAGATTCATAATTCGACACAGTGGGCTGCTTGGTTCGACCAGAGTGATCACCGCCTTACTCACGGCGTGAGTGTTACAGAATAAATCACTTTGAGTTGTGTTTCACCAAGTGAGATATATTACTGTAGACCTAAAACCCACCTCTAACATTCAAAATTTCCCACCTCCCAGTTTAAAAGACGGCAGCGCACTCGTTGCTTCTTTGAAGTTGTAAGCTTTTAACCCTAACTATGATTTAATTACAAAAAAATGCTACTTAATAACCAGGTCAGAATTAATTAGAACCCTATTTTCCCTAAATTTGTAGACCCTAATACCGTACTGATATAATTGATAGCTCACCTCCGACATGTCGTCCAGCGTATCGTACCGAAGTGTTGTAAGGTTAGAACTCATGACTAACCCCAGCGGATAAACAGGTAACGAGCCAGAGACGTGCAGCAACGGGTTGTTTGAGTACCTCCATCCTCTATTCAGTAACGACCCTCCTCTCTTAGAGCACAACTCTGTAGCCTGGCGCCACGTCGCCCTGACCGTCCCTCCGCCAACTCCCGTCACAGCAGACAAGCATGTTGAGACTGGACTGTAAAACCTATAGGAGTCACCCAGGGAAGTGCAACCTTTTCTACTCTTATCGTCCTCATCGTAAGGTTTGACGAAGCAGTATCTATAGAACTTGCCGTCGCAGCTCGCCGCTGTGAAGTTACTGACAGGATCGACCACTACGCAGAGCTCATCATCGATGCCCAAGGAGCTGTCGTAGTTGACGTCGAAGGTGCTCCTCAATACATCCCCGGTGGAGTCTGTATACGACCAATCGATATAAGGTCCTCCAGGGTACAAAGATTTGTACTCAGTCCACACTATCTGTTTGGTCTTCGTGAAGTTCAGACTGTGGTATAGTTTGGACGAGAAGAGGTTGCCGGCGCAGTTGACGAATTTGTCGTTGAACGCCTCAGGGCCTTTCTGGCGGTAGCAGATCGGGGAGCCATCGTCTGTGAAGGCGATCTCGAAGCCGAGAGGGCACTGGTAGTTCCTCCTCTTCGCTTTGCCCATATTAGGACTAGCGCGATTTTTATCAAGTGATACCCTGGTGATACTCGCATCTGTAATAGAGGTGACAGTCGATCAAGGTTATTATCTTATCTAGAGAGGGGACGATAACGGGTTACAATCATCCACTCCACGCAATTACCAATTTCTGACTATATTGTACTGATTAGGTTATAGGAATACGCTAATGTGATTGGCTATATTGGTCTCGATGTATCTACCCTATATGCTTTATGTACATTTGTTGTTTTTCAGGTTTTTTCTTATTTTCAACTGTAAAAATAGCAATCAAGCAGGGGAATTAGGTAGGAAATTATACATTATATACGTAGTAAAAATATATGTATTGATTTATTTATTTTAGACCTATCTTGCGATAGTTAAAGTACTAAAAAACTTTTAAATAATTTATTAATAGTCATATTTAGAGGACCGGGATATCTGGAGCAAAATGGGGGACACCTATGTCCAGCAGTGGACAGCGATAGGTTGAGAGAGAGAGACATATATATACAAGCACAAAATTTTGTATGACTTGATGAAAAAAAACAATAAATAGACTTTTTCTGAGAGCATATCGCATCTTTCATATTATAGGGGCACAATTCGAAAAACATGATTGTTGGGAAAACGAGTTTGAAGATTCTTGAGCGCTTCTGTTCTCACAAAATAAGTCATAAATAAATTAAAACATTTATTGCAAAATAATAGAATATTATAAGCGTATGTCCGTTAGTTATGAATAACTTATCGCATATTTAGTTTATCCCAGCATTTTAATAATATGCCACTTTACTCGGAAATATGAAAATGGCATAAACTAAGTTATCACGGCTCTATTGCACGTTCTGACTCTTTCTTTCAAGAGTGTCATGTAGATATGTTGATTTTAAGCCCGTTTATAAGTAAAACTCAAAAATGCTATTTTTTAAGATGTGTCCCTATAGTATGAAAGGTGCGATATGTTCGGTTTTGAATAATGTCAACAGCTTTAATTCAAAACTTTAACTTTATGTTATAGTGCTTGGATTTATCATATTAAATGCAAGAAATGCCTATGGTGTTAAGCGTAAAATTCAAATAAGAACTAGGTAAAACCAACACGTACCTATCACTTCAATATTTGCATGTTTGTACTCGACACTTATTCATAAGTATCGTTTTACAATATATTAGTATGACTATTTGATGTGAACTAGTGACTAAGGGTAAGTGCTTTTGAAGAACTCCATCTTATTACTGATATTATAAATGGGACATCCTCATAATTGACGACCCATCTGGTGTAATTGTTGAGACGTCGGCTATTACACAGAGGGTTCCGGGTTCGAACCTCGGGAATTACAAACATTTGTGTGCATGAACATGTCAAAGTCAAAGTCAAAAACATTTATTTCAAATTAGGCTTACAAAAAGCACTTATGAACGTCAAAAAATATAAAAAAAATATAATAAAAAACGATTAAAATACTAAACTAAAAATATGAGTTTTGATGCTTTGAAAAAAAAAAGCGCTTCAGTGGTTTGGCCTGTTGAGAAAGAAGCACTCAAGAAAACTCAACAGTGTAGCCTTTTTTAAAAACATTTTCATTTTCCTTAATGTAACAATATATCATAAACACTGAAATAGCTGAGCAGTTTAAGACCACGGATTTTTATCACATAAATATTCGTCAATAGTGTAGTACCCTTTTTTAGAAAGGTGGTTTTTTATTCTAGCTTTAAACATGTGTAAAGGTAACTCGACAATATTTTGCGGTACCTTATTGAAAAACTTTATACATTCCTATAAAAGATTTACCTACTTTATGTAGTCTCAAGTCTGGAATAGCAAATTTGTTTCTATTCCTAGAATTAAAATTGTGTGAGTCACATTTTTTTTTAAAGGTATGATAGTATTTACGGACGTAAATTAAATTTTCATAAATATATTGTGATGCAATAGTCATTATATTTATTTCTTTAAAAAGTTCCTTAAGAGAGTCACGGGGTCTAAGGTTGTAGATAAAAGAATAGCTTTTTTTTGAAGTAGAAATATTATATTAATGTTGGCAGCTGAGCCCCACAACAGTAGACCATACGACATGACACTATGAAAATAACTAAAATAAACCAATCTTGCTGTTTCTACATCTGTCAAGAGCCTTATCTTCCTAACAGCATAAGCTGCCGAGCTAAGTCTACCAGCCAGTGATTCAATGTGAGGCCCCCATTGTAACTTTGAATCTAAAGTTATACCAAGAAATGCAGTGGAGTTTACAAGTTCCACTTGATCATTATTCAGAGTTATGTTGGTCTCGACCTGCCTTACATTGGGCATAGTGAATTTTATACATTTTATACATTGTCTAATCATGTCTTGTGTTTTATATATATAATATGTGTGTATTTAAAAAAAATACGTATAAGTAAGTTCATCAGTTGTTTAGTACCCTAACTACAAGCTGACGCTTAATATGGGGCTACATGGCGCTGTGTGATTTTCAGTGGATATTTATTTGTTTTATTACTTATTTATTATTATTCATCATCATCAGCTTATTAAACGTCCCCACCGAGGGGCACGAGCCTACCCGTCTAGGGTGATTAGGCCTTAGTCGTCCACGCGGGCCCAGTGCGGGTTGGACGACTTCACGCACAACCTTCGAATCTCTTCGCAGGCGTGCATAAAGGTTTCCTCACGATGTTCTCCTTCACCGTAAGAGCGTCGGATAACGTACATATATTTTATGAAAATTCGAAAACACATTGGTACGAGTCGGGATTTGAACCTCAGCCCTCCCAGTAGGAAGGCGACAGTCCACACCATTGAGCCACCGACGCTTATTATTACTATTAATCATCAAATCAACAACCGAATTTTCGACCCTGCTAAGCGCCTTCGTTGCGATTCCCTGTAAGTTCGCTCAGTCCTACGCGTGACCCGGGCCGCTTTTCTTCCCAAACATATACTAGGCTGCTTAACCCTCCTCGCAATGCCCTAAATCGAGGTTCGAGTTCCGCTCTGAGACACCTTTAAGCCTGTTGGGTATTTTTAAACCTGAGAGCTACCCGCGTTGGCAAGTTGCCCGGTGAAGGCTTTTTGCGGGCAACAGCATTAGTTCTTTCCTTTCATAATATGGGTAAACGTGAAGTTTGTAAAATATAACAAGCGTCTATATGTGTCTATATATAATATTTGACAACTAGGTACAAAAGGCGCTTGACCATGGGTATACTTTTGTTTCATAAATGCATACACATTATGTAAATACCCAGACAAAATAAACAGACGTGTTTATGCACAGAACTGTGTGTACTCCTCGGTAATCGAACCCGGGATCCCTGGTATAGCAGCCAAGTGCTCAACAATTACACAAAATATCTTGTCTAATATCGTAGAAAACTTTCTCGTGTTTCCTTATTTAATTACTTGAAATATCAATCAATAAATATCTGGTTATAATAACGCTTACAGTCACCTAGGTTCACATGAAACGGCAACTTCCATTATCTCTCAATTTACAAATTCCGTAAAAAAACGTCTCACCTTCGCTATGGTTAAGCGCGATCGGCCGGTCCTGTGTCGAGGGACATCGTAATTTCGACTCTAACACGTAGTATTGTAGTCTAATTTCTCACCAGCCGCCGTTTTCCCACAGCTCTCGATTTCCGCTAACAGAACTGCAACAAAAAACCGATTGTTTACCCCCCATCTCGTTACGATTCAGTACGGTTAACCGTGACTCCGTCTGAGAAGTATTTGAGTACTTGGATTCCCGCGTTTGGTGCAACGTCATTGTTGTTAATATTAAATATCGATTGATTAAGAGCTCAATGGTGTGGACTGTTGCCTTCCGAACGGGAGGACGCAGGTTTAAATTCCGCCACTTACTAATGTTTTTTCAAAATTATATGTACGTTATCCTACGATCTTACGGTGAAGGAAAACATCGTGAGGAACCTGCACACGCCTGCGAAGAAATTCAAAGGTTAATCACCATATACGGGTAGGCTCGTGCCCCTCGGTGGGGACGTTTATTGAGCTGATGATATCGATAAATAACGAACCATTTGGTGTCACGGTTGAGACATGAGCTTCTACCAAGTTCCGAGTTCAATCCCCGGGCAGTACAAAGATTTGTGTGCATGAACATGTCTGTAATGGTCTGGGTGTTTTCTATGTATAATATGTATGTATTTACAAAAAAAAGTATCTAAGTATGTTTATCCGTTGTTTAGTACCCATAATACAGGCTTCACGCTTAACTTGGGGCTAGATAGCGCTGAATGAATGTCAGTGGATATTTAAATGTATTAAACTTATAGGTTGATTTATTTATGCAAATTCAAAAAATCGGGATCCAAATCCAAGTTTAAATTCTATATACTATAACCACCAAGACCCTATTAAAAATCTGGCTAATTAAGCAGCTAATTATCACAAGGTCGCTAAGTGATCGCCACAAACAATCACCAATAAAATGAAGGGCACATTTACTTAATTAAAAACGTCAAAATTCAGTGCTCATTAAGTGACAATAGATTTGACTCAAGTTTTGAAATGGCAACATAACATGAAAAGTAACCTGACAGCGAAAGGTCAACGAGTGTAAATGCAAAAATTGGCCAAATGCGAGTTGGACTCGCCCGTGGAGGGTTCCGCACTTCAAGTAACATAAAATAGTTTTTATTAATTTTAGCACCTGCAACAGCTTAATTATAAAAAAAAGAAGTGCTAGAGAGGGTAGGTACACTATTTTCCACTTTGGAAGTGTGGTTCACGCAAACTATTCAACAAAAAATGGTATTAGAAACCTCAATTTCAAAAGCTACCAACACATTGATATAAATTTGTAGTTCAATGTATGGGAAACCCCAATTTTTTTTAAGTTGCTTGTCAAAACCTTATAGCGGTTCACAGAACACATGTTAGATTCGGAGAAAAAAGGGTTAGATTCGGAGAAAAACATACGGACGGACACAGACTAACATGACGAATTATTAAGGGTTCCATTTTTCGCCATTTGGCTACGGAACCCTAAAAATGGTTGGTGCCTTATTATTGAATTGCCTTATTACTCGTAAGACCTGTACATTTATTATAAAACCATGTCAATAAAATAACCTGTATATTAACTATAAGATCTTAATTCAAGTACGTATTTTTTCAATGTCAAAGTTTTGCGTAAAATTTTAGCATCAGACCCCCGACTTTCAGAGTCGTTTAAGTAGGTACCACCGCAGTGACAGATATCGTCCCGTAAAACAGGAGTGTTATGCAGTTCTGTGTTTGAGAAAGGGAGCACTGTAGCTAGTAAAATTACTAGGTGTAAGAAACCTAACATCTGTTGTCTCAGGTGTCGGGCGCAGTGCATAACTGATGAAGAATTATAACTGTTTATCAATTGTTGTTCAATCAATTCCGCTCTGTCATAGTCAGGCGTATAACCTACCATTCGATGAGCGTCCTGACTGTTCTGTACAATTTGTAACATAAAATAAATATATATTAGCAACCAATAATACCAGTTGAGTAGACAGTTAACATCAAAATCTCTTTATTGGACATTCAAAGGTCGCGCTCCTTGTAAATTGTTATAAACAGCCCAATTCGGTTCATTAGCTACGATCGCGTGATTAAAAGTGATTTATCATGAATGACGTCATTGTCTGCAAGAATCTAACGCTTTGCGATTCATTGATAGAAATAGGCGTCTCTTTGTAGGCACTGCAACTCAAACTGAAAAAAAATCATTACAAATAATTAAAAAAAAAACAAATAAATAAATCAGACCATACAAAATTTCAAAATAAAATTTGATCTACTCCCGGATCGGGGGATAGTTGTATTCCGAGGAATCCTCATCTTTACAAATAAATTTTAAAAAAACATTAAAAAAACCTGAACCATAAAAAATGCTTTCCAAAATCAAAATTAATCTCCTCCTGGTTTGGAGGGTTGTTGTATTCCGAGAAATCCGGTAAGAAACACGTTTAGTGACTCAGTAAAAAAGGGTTTCACAGTGTTGTATTATGCCAGTTTTATATAAAACTGTATAATTTCATTCACAATTCATTATCTGGAACACATTTACGGGTATTTTAAGACTAAATAATGTTTTCAACAAACGTATTTATTTTTTCAGCACAACGAAATTCACAAAAGCAGACGTGAGGTAGACTTGGGTTACAAAACTTTTATGCTAGGCGTTTACATCTAAAAACGCTAAAAGTTTACGTAAAATTTGATGTTTTTTTTTAAATATAGAATGATTGACTAGGATGGTTTATATGTACAATAGCACCCATTGAAAGTGGAGAAATACTGTTATTTTTGAGGTCAGTGGCGGTACAGAGCGGCCGGGGCGGCGGGAGCGTGCCATTATCAGCACTGCACCTGTGCGAAGCCGGGGCGGGTCGCTAGTAAATTTCTAAGAGACAACATAGTTTACTCTATAAAAAGATATCGTATGTCAGTAAACCATAACAAATATTTTGAACGTGTTTTATCTTTATTTGGTTTCGCAATGCATATTGCAAACTTATGGCTCTGGTGACAATAACATACATTGCTAAGAAGTATAGTGACATAGTAAAGACAGATTGTTTGTTCATCATCAATGTGTTTTCCAGGACTTGTATCCAATCTATAGATTGGCTAAGAATAAATATATTCCAAGTATAAACTGAACCCGTTAAGAAATAATGCAGCTTTATAAAAATGGACCTTGAAGAGTCAATCTTGTAAGTTCAAAGTTTATAACAATACTAAAAGACTTTGACAGATAATTAAGTTATAAATATATATATGAAAGAAAATGAGTAAAAGCTTGAACTATGGTAAATCCTAAGATTTTCCAGTAAAACCTAAGATTTACCAATGTTTAATGGTAAATGTCCAAAATGCCATGGGTTCGAATCTCATCCCACTTTTACAACTGTGTTATCATGGGTTGTATCATATTATGTATTCTGTGATGGCATCCGCCACGTGCAACACACGCAAAGATTAAGCAATCGAAAAAGGGTCTCTGTGCTGTTGGCTTCGGCCCCCTCATGCCTTACAAAGGACCGGGCCACAATTTGGCCCGTGAATCTTAAGTATTTCGAAAACGTAATAATAATAGTTCATTATTTCATGATACATTTTAGATCTATAAGAAGTGTTAGTAAAATACATGAAATTACTTATAACCATAGATACTCGTATATAGAAAGCGCGCGCTACAATTTATTAGTCTATTCAATTAAATCATTAAAAGACACTTTTGAATCGTGAAGTTTAAATAGACTTGCTTTTCATTGTGAAATTTTATTATATGAAAACCTAATTAAAAAAGACATGCTTTACAGTGTGGAATTTGATCTAATATCTGAATACACTTGCCTACAGCTTTTTACGTTTGCTTAGTGTTTTTGAGCAGCAAGTTTTGCCTTCCTTGTTTTGTACTTTGTTAAGTTTCTAAATATAAAAATAAAATTATTAAATATTAAAACTTTACAAATTACTACATAGATGAGGGAACTCCACATACGCTCTCACTTAGAGTTACATTTAACCAAAAGATTCAATTAACTACACGCATTTTAGTGCTTTCCCCCTCTATGGTTTACTCATTTACATACTGACAATAAGAATTACCCCACAACACAGTACAATGTCAAATTCGAATTATTCTCACAAGCGCTCTAACCGGTTTTTCAAGAAGTCACGAGAAACTATTTAACCATGTGAATTATATTATATATTTAACTAGCCTCTCACTAACATTCTGGGTCATATTTGACTCGTTATTTGACTACATTCAAGAAATATGTATATAAACACATATCAATGCATTTGTTTTTAAATTACTTAAAAACTTTTAAAAGCACGTCAGTAACTTGACACTTTGTAACAACAAAAGATTGCACCGAACAAAGAAAAATGGCGGTGTTATAGCGAATTGTCTAATGGAGCTATGTTTGAATTGGTGGGGGTGCGGTGTCGCGAAAATTTATGAAATAAAACTATTTGTTTTTTTTTTCGCAAGTTGTCCTTTCGTCATAATACGATGATGATGAGACCTAGAAATGGTCCTAATGGTTACAACATTTGGTTTAAATCACCTTTGAAATTTCATTAAAATAAAGTTAAAAGTGAATTGCCCCAAAGAAGAATGCAGAACTCTACATAACCGTAAATAATTTCAAAACTGCCATCCATTTAGAACCATTAACGAGTGTACACGAAGAGTGACGTCACAATTTACGTTTTATATTTCAAAGCCTTAGATCAACAATAAACTATGTCAATCACGAAGAAACGTCAACCAAAAAATGTCCGAGTCCCATGACACATAGTTTTTTTTATATTTATAACGTAAAATTATTTAACGTTTTCCGTCGTTGAACCAAACGCTGAGGTTTGGCTTTTTTGTATCGCACGCACAATAACAAACCGATTTAATTAACCTATTGCAGTCGACATTGGGCATAGATCTCCCCCATTTTTCACCGGATATCCCGGTCCTCCGCTATTCTCATCCAGCCTCCACCACCGACCTTTCGCAAGTCGTCGGTCCATCGGGCCGGAGGGCGTCGTATGATTGAATTATTTTTGATTAATGGTCAAAACACGATCGTTTTATTGGTTTCAATGTGATGTGTGTATGATGCAAATAAAATCTTTATTTTCTTTAACTTAGAACATTATTACCAAAACAAAATCGATATCGAAGTTAACCTGTCTCGCCTGATCATGATAAAGACACATGTAATTGCCAAACCCAGTCGCGTGGTTAAGTTTATCAATCGTATCTGATAAAATGATTTTACCACATTTGTCAATTAGTTAACTCGTGCAAATATGCCTGACGACGCTACCACGGTGCTATTTGCCCAAGTAACCGTCTGACTCAACGTGGACGATTTTAAAGGAAACTGTATAGATAAGTTATCGAAGACAAACATGATATTGCAGGTATTTCACTATGACTACAAAATATATACTAAGGGCAAACTGTCAAGTAATTCTATTTTTCATATATATTATAGACCGTCGGCGTCGGATATTATGGCTCATTGTGGACGGAAAGTGCAAGTTCAAATTCCGCCACGTACTAATGTATTTATAAATTATATGTACATTTATCCAAATTCACGTCCAAATAAATTCCAAAGGATTTTATTTGGACGTCACGGACGTTGTCGGTTGCGCATACGCTTACGTATTAGCACAAACAAATAATTATTTTTATTGTAAAAACTCAGCTGTTTTGGTCAAATATCTGCTAAAGTGAACAATAACATTGTGTGACGTGTATTTGTGTTGTGGAAAGTAAAGTTTTGAAAGGATACATAAATAAAACATTCGATAGTGCAGTGCTTAAAACATGTATTGTACCCACACATGTAAATGTCAATTGATTTGTTTATCAATTGAATTGTGAATATTATTATTTTTTATAATAATATTCACAATTCAATTGATAAACAAATCTACATAATACATTTTAATAGCACAGATTGCGTAACAGAGAAATAACAAAAATATTACCATTAACCGATATATAACTACCTAAATTTAATTAAAATGGTTGCAAAATGTAATGCGTGCGGGAGGTATCTCGCGGCGGGTGATGGAATAACGTGCCCCAAATGTAGTGGTGTATGTCACAGAGCATGTGAATGTCCCCGTGATGCCAAGGTTGATAGATCTTGGCTCTGTCCAGATTTCAGGGTTAAATTACCCCGATGTAACACGGACTGTACGCCCGTGAATCAAGCCGCCACTGTTCACACAACTGAGTCACGATTGCATGTCCTAGATTCACTGGATACCACGGCGATGGATATCACCATAGATATGAAGGAGACAGATACAACTAGAATGGAGCTCCGTGCATTTTGCGACGAGTTACGCCTGGGCGGGAGGAATGCCAGGCCTGAGAGAGGAGATGGCTGAACTGCGGCGGTCGTGGCTTCCCTAGATGCACGGTTGCAAAATGTTGAGGCAAAAGTGGAGATATTAGGAGTAACGAGAGAGTCCACAAGGGTCGATTTGGGTCCTTTGCTATTTGCGATTTACAGCGCGGATGTGGTCAATAGTATACACCATTGTAATTATCACATGTATGCTGATGATTTGCAAATATATTTATCGACAAATCCTAAAGACACTTATGAAGCGGAAATGTTGCTAAATGAAGACCTGACAAGAGTGGCTAGATGGGCAGAATTAAATTCCTTGGTTCTTAATGGTGAAAAATCTAAATATATGATATTGGGTCAGGAAACAAATACGGGATATACAGAATAAGGGGTAAATGTGTCAATAAATGGTTGGAATGTGGAGAGAGTATCCGAAGTAAGAAACTTGGTCTGATAATAATGGATGAGGAGTTACGGTTCGAGAAGCATGTAAATGTAGTTATTAGTAACTGCTTTTATAGATTAAAAGTCCTCTATCAAATCCGGGATTACATTAATGAACTTAACCGTATCAAATTGTGTGACTCACTCATACTTTCTAAATTCAATTATATGGATGTTGTGTACGGTCCTCGTCTGTTGGCGCGTACGCAGCAGTCAATTCAGCGAGTGCAAAATGCGTGTGCTAGATATTGTTTCCATATACCGCCGAGAACACACGTGACTCCATATCTTAATAATGCAAATATATTGAAAATGCGGTCACGTAGGGCATTACATTTTGCCACGCTTTTATTTGGGGTAGTTGGTTTAGAAACTCCCGCTTATCTGGTTCAGAAGCTGTTGTGGGCACGGGAAGTACAGTCGAGGACACGTCGATCAGGCCACGCCCTTCTCCTGCCACCACACCGTACCGTCGCATTCAGAGGAAGCTTTAGATTTGCTGCATCAAAGTGCTGGAACGATCTCCCTCCACCTTATCGACAACTGCAATCGGTCTATGCATTTAAAAAACGTTTCAAAACTTATACACTTGATATGCAGAAGCAAATATATCAAATTAATTAACTTGCACAACTTTAAAAAAACTTGCATAACTGACTATAATGCTACCTCTATTTGAAATAGGGTATTCGATCTGACATCATGCGTCACACACGTTCACACAAGTACACTTTACATGCACATTACTCTCACATAAACCACAGGTATAGAGTATGTAGTATAAGTAGTATATTTATTATGATTATTGTATACTAATATATTTATGTTATTTACGTCTTATAGCGTGGACATATTATATGATTTTAATATTATTTTAATGTATATGTTTATAGTATTGATATATTTATTATATTTCTTATATATTATTTTAAGCACCGTGTATACAGCACCGATACCGACCGTGCGCCTACTCATCCGGGCTCACTGAAAATCGGCGTCAGGGTCCGCTCATAGGGGGCCCTGGTTTATGCTGAGTGAGTCCGTTTAGTCTAGACGTCGTAGCACGCCACATATTTATTAATCATAAGTTTTTAGTAAAATTGTATATATATGGTTTATTTCTCACATTAATTAGTTGTAATATGCGGTGTTTAGATTTAATAAATGCCTTCTTTCTTTCTTTCTTTCTTTCAAATGTATGCCTTAGTCATCCACGCGGGCCCAGGATTGGAAGACTTCACGGACAACCTGTGAATCTTCGTAGGTGTGCGCAGGTTTCCTCACAATGTTTTCCTTCACCGGAAGAGCGTCGGATAACGTACATATAATTTAGACAAATTCTAAAACACAAGTGCGTGGCAGAATTTGAGCCTGCGCCCTCCCAGTCGGAAAGCAACAGTCCACACCATTGAGCCCCCGACGCTTCACCGTCCTACCCTTCGATTGCCTGCAAAACCATTTAGCTTCAGCATTAACTCACATACATATTATATTTCATCTGTTTCAAAATAACAATTTTATGTTGTAAATTTTAAAGATATCTACGTTAAGAGTAACCGTCAAACAAATACAGAAACAGATAATGTAAGTACTTAACAGTGTCAATAACATAGATGCAAGATAAAATCATGACGCAATATTTTATGAATCACATATGCAGGGGTACGTCTTATGAGATGCAATGATGAGTCTTCCTGAAAATATTGTTACGAATTGACGTAATTAAAATGATATTAGATATGGCGGCTAATATGTCACGTCAGGCCACCATAGAGTTTGATATGCGAATTGTCAAATAGCAAAGAGTCTAGTATGTTCTAGATAATTCGCGAACTATGTAGAATGACGTCGACGCTTCGAGATCAGCGGGTGGACAGGTATATAAGGCGGACCGACGGGTGCGCCGGGAGTCTTGTGTTCTACTCAAGAGCGAACGAAGAGCGAAATACCTGCGACTACAAGGAAGAAGCGAGTGATACAGCGATATCTAAGGGATCGTCGAGTGTGATATAACAGTGTGACGAGTTAACGTGTGATTATTACGTGTGTGTGCGGAAAGTGTTGTGTTATAGTGTGCAGTGTTAATTACGGATTTTAGTGCGTGCGTTAATTGATTAATTAGTACGAGTGTAAGTGTAATTAGTGTTGTGTGTGATTAATATTGGTTAATTAATAAAGTGTGTTACCGTGTTATTCTTCGTGTTTGGCAATAATTTATCCGGAACCCCAACTCGTAACAATATTATTATATACTGTATTAAATGTGCATAAGTCAAGGGCTCGATAGCATAGCAGCTGTCATGTTTAATTATTTATTTCTGAAATTCGACAAACACTATTTCGACAGCACTCTACTTCGACAAATCCATTTGTTGTCCAAATCCAAATGTTCGACAGCGCCATTTATTATAATTATTTATTTCATGGCATACACAACAAGTAACAATCAATTAAAAACATAACTTCTACCATAAATTGATTGATCTGGCAAGTTAATTGATAACCATATTGTAATATAATTTTGCTGTCCACGCTACACAAAGAGAGCCACTAAAGACGATAAAACTTGTTTCCGCATCTCATCCCATATTTGACTCACTATGTCAATACACATTAGTAGTACCAATTTTTAATTTTTTTCATTCATACATTTATTGTTTTTAAATCTTTTTTTACACTAGTAGAGCAAATATCACAATAATTCAAGACATTTTGTATTACTTTAATAGAGAGCGTCGGTGGTCCATTGGGGTGGACTGTTGCCTTCCTAGGGTGCAGGTTCAAATCCCTCCGCGTACCAATGTCTTTTCGAATTTTCGAAATCATATGTACGTTTCATCATCATCAGCTCATTAAACGTCCCCACCGAGGGGCACGAGCCTACCCGTATAGGGTGATTAGGTCTTAGTCGTCCACGCGGACCCAGTGCGGATTGGACGACTTCACACACAACCTTCGAATCTCTTCGCAGGCGTGCATGAAGGTTTCCTCACGATGTTTTCCTTCACCGTAAGAGCGTCGGATAACGTACATATATTTTCGAAAATTCGAGAATACATTGGTACATGTCGGGATTTGAACCTCAGCCCTCCCGGTAGGAAGGCGACAGTCCACACCACTGAGCCACCGACGCTCATATGTACGTTTATCCGACGCTATTACGGCAAAGGAAAACATCGTGAGGAATACTGCCCACGCCTGCGAAGAATTTCAAAGGTTGTGCGTGAAGGCACTGGGCCGGCGTGGACGACTAAGGTCTATACACCCTTCACTGGCAGGCTCGTGCCCCTTGGTGGGAAGAATTATAATGAGCAGATGATGATGACATAAATATCCACTGACAACAGCACAAATACCAAATTTAATCGAGGAGCTTGGAGTATACGTATTTAACAACAGATACACTTTATTATAATTTAAAAGAACTTTATTTTGTATATTTCCGATAAATGGATATCACTTGGATTGCGCTTAAAACCTTTTAACAATCTGCAAAGTCTGCCATAGGTATACATACTTACAAATAGTTTGTGTACTTATTAACTATACATGTGTCTATTGCTTTACGACCGACATCGCCCAAAAAGTTAATCAGAAAGCGACAAATTGATACCCATAACTTGGCAATAAGCTCACTTAATAAGTTCTCGTAATGGTTGTATCGCCAGCGGGAACTCTTTTTATCAAATAATACGCATAGAAAACAATATATTTTTTATGGATTGGCTACAAAATCATCGGCAATGCGGCATAATATAAACATGTATTTTCATTAGAAACAACATAGTTTACATAACACTAATTTTTGAAAGAGTAACTAGTTGCTGAAGTCCCTTCAGAAAACTTGAGTTTGAACCAGTGGTAGCTTTATTTTATTTGACATTCATAAGCATTATATAAAGACCTAAATTGAATACTTTTTAATTTTAAGTTTAATAACTTCGGAGGAGTAATCCTTACGTTTGTTTAAGCAAAGTCACACATTATTCTAAAACGTATGTTTCAATAAATAAGATATCGAGACGTCACTCCAGAGTAATATTAGAACTGTCCGCGCCCTTCACTTTCCACCACTCCCTCGGACCCCTATTACATTGGATCACTGAACATTCCTTATCTGTTTACCAACCGATAGGATATCTGATATTCGTTGAAATCGACAAACCTAATTTTGCTAAGCTTGATAAGTAAACCCTAAGTGACCGAATCGGCTCAATTATCGTATATATAGGAATCATTAAAAAAATATTATTTACCTGGCGGCCTGCAACGATTGAGAGCTGACTGGCTGACATAGTGATCTATCGACGCAACTTTAATCTTACCCAAAAGCTGGGACGCAGTTAGGTTTGTTGTGAAAAAAAAATTAAGGCTGAGTACCATCTGCCTTAAATTCAGCCAATCGCCCGGTGAATCTGTAAAGGCCATCTGCGGCCAACAGCAGTAGTCTGTACGAAAAAAAAAAGCGACGCCGATAGTTAGGATAGTAGATCTGATGGTCCGAGACTGATGGTTAAACGGGCCTTCCGGCTTACAGTGCCATTTGTACCATTGGTTGTACAAATGGCATAAATTAGTGCCATTTTGTACAATTAATGGTACAAATGGCACTGTGCCGCCCTCCGAAGGTGATTCAGCCTACAATGTTCGATAAATCAATCAATTATTTTGGAACCCTTAAAATCATATAAAATACTTTGCTCAATAATACATTTTTCAATAAACATTCTTGACATAAAAAATAAAAATATTTTGTAATTAAATTATCATTATCATCAATGCCGCACTACGCCCGACACCCGAGACAACAGATGTTAGGTCTCTTATACCCAGTAATTTCAGTAGCTACAGTGCCCTCATCCCGAAACACAAAGGTACACAACACTTCTGTTTCACGGGACGATATCTAGCACTGCGGTGGTGCCTACCTAGACGACTCAGTATCGATTCTACCACCTAGTAAATGTCAATGATTAAAAATTTCACGCTGTATGTAATGACACACTCAATCGATCACCGGATTACGAGATACGAGTGCTCGTCACGCTTGACTGTTTATCATGACATTATCACCGATTCGAAACAATGCACGCCAAATCGAGATGTGTCGAATGTCGCAATTTTATGCTCGCAAAGCGCAAAGAAATCTTATCTACGAGTATGTTCTGAATTCGCTACTTGACACATTTGGCTGTAGCAGTGTTTTGTTTGTAAGTCAGCAACTATCCAGACATGATGTTAAAGAGATGAATGATGCATAAAGTTTTTGGTAAAACACTAAAAAACCTTGCCGAATAACCGCGATCATTTCTCTACACAACCTGTTAAATCAAACAAAAATACACAGGATCCACACTTTAGACGAATATTTGTGTATCATTTTATATTATTTCACTTCATTAAATTTATTACATATATCTTCCTGTTTTGGCTAGATATATCCGATATGGATTGGTCAAGTTAGGTAAGAGTTTTCCACTGCAAACCAGCGTTTTTACATTTTTTTCTGGGCATTATGTGAGTGGCATTTTGGTGGCATTAAATGAGACTATTATCATAATTTGAAGGACCAACTTGTACTGTAATGTATTGACCAAAAAAATGTTTATCTTTACATTGCTCGCCACAATTATTGTTCCAGTCATAGATAATATACTAAATCTATGGTTCTAGTCAGTGGCGGGGCGAGACCTAAGTTTGATGTGGACAAGATATATATTGTGCGATGCCCGCTGAGGACAGATTTTAATGCAAGAAAAAATATAATTTATAAAAATGCTTACTCAACATACATTGTATTTCTTTATGAGTAAAAACGAATGTGATAATAAGGTTAGTATTGCCAGACACTTGCTAGTGGGTTTTTCGATATTTGCATTTGAGGCCCCTTAGATCACGAGGCCAAAGGTGGCGGCCCACGTCGCCCAAGCCTTACCCCGCCACTGGTTCCAGCCACAAAATCTTACTAGTAAACGATTTAAATATAGTAAATACGCAGCTGTACTACGCGCATAATTGATGGCGAGAGGAATAAGTGTAAATATTCCTACGCAGACGAGCTCACTTTAATGTAATTTGATAACACGCATCTAGTTCGCACATTGTGTTGAATTATCTACGATTACCTTTGTTTTCATATCAGATTAATCACGCTACGCATTGTTGTGAAAGTCGGAAAGTGATTAAATATTTTTTTTATATAGCAATGTGTACAGGACGATCATGACGCTCACCTGATGGGAAGTGATACGCCCGACCATGACAGAGCGGCATTGAAGGAGACCAGCAACTGATAGACAGTCACTTTTATCCATCAATGCCGCACTGCGCCCGTCACCCAGGACAACAGATGCCAAGTGCCCTCATCCCTAAACACAAAAGTGTATAACACTTCTGTTTCAAGGGACGATTTCTGGCACTGCAGTGCTCAGTATTGAGTCTACCACCTGTTTTGTGAAAATAGGTCCGCCACTATACCAAAAGGTTCCGGATTTGATAATCGTACAGTATATTATCTATAACGAACCTACCTTGAAGGAAAATGGATTCCACCCGCTAATCATTATTATTGTCTTCGCGACAACACTGACAAAAAAAGTGTTAAAAGTACGTTTTATCAATCATACATCCAAACCACTTTTTACCAAATTACCGCATCAAAGAGCACATACGATGAAATCATAAATACTTAGGACACTACCAAGCTAACAAAGAGTTTAACCATCATAAATAAATATGACGCTAAAGGTAAATGAAGACGTGAATCGTATATTCGCTGAAAGAGATACATATTATGGAAACTCATCCGTTATTTCCAAGACAATAAAGTTAAAATTCCAGAGAACATCGAAACAAAAGGTAAAAATTTAGGTCTAGAAGTTTCAGTCACATATATATAACTATAAATAACTGATTGCAAATAAAGCCTAATTTTTTTAGGTTGGTAAACAAGCCGAAAAATCACTTCACGATCGTTACGTGATTTAAAAATTTATTTATAGGTTATTATTAGGCCTCCGGTAACGAATAGGAACCATCGACACAACTCACACAACACTCGCGTTGTTTCCCGCAGTTTTGTTGAGTGTTGGTATCATTGTCGAACGGGCCCATTTTCGCGGCTCTCTAACTTCTCTCTTCACCTATCGCAGTCCACTGCTGGACATAGGTCTCCCCCATTTTGCGCCAGATATCCCGGTCCTCCGCTTTCTCATCCAGCTCCACCAGCGACCTTCGCAAGTCGTCGGTCCATCGGCCGGAGGGCGTCCTACGCTACGCTTGCCAAGACGCGGTCTCCACTCCAGAACTCGTCTGCTCCAACGGCCATCGGTTCTGCGACATACGTGACCAGCCCACTGCCACTTCAACTTGCTGATCCGGCGGGCTATGTCGGTAACTTTAGTTCTCTTGCGGATTAAATCATTTCTGATCTTATCCCTAAGAGAGACTCCAAGCATAGCTCGCTCCATTGCGCGTTGAGTGACTTTGAACTTGTGAACCAATCCCGCAGTCAGTGTCCATGTCTCAGCTGCGTATGTTAGCACGGGTAGGACGCATTGCTCAAAGACTTTCGTCTTTAAGCATTGCGGAATAGTTGACGTTAAGACATGACGTAGCTTACCGAATGCCGCCCAGCCCAACTGAATCCTCCTACTAGCCTCCCTCTCGAAGTTATGCCGGCCAAGTTGGATGGTTTGGCCCAGGTAGATATACTCTGCACAACCTCGAGACGGACGCCATCGACGCATATCGGTTGTGGCATGACACGACTGTTGAACATGACTTTCGTCTTGTCCAAATTCATGCCAAGCCCAACTCGTCGGGAAGATTCATTTAGGCTGTTCAGCATCTCCGCAAGCTCTTCCGATGACTCTGCCACGATGACGATATCGTCAGCAAAACGAAGATGAGAAATATACTCTCCATTGACGTTGACGCCTCGTTCAGACCAGTCCAGGGTCTTGAAGACATCCTCCAATGCGTTTGTGAACAGTTTCGGGGATTACATCCCCCTGTCTCACACCACGACGCAATTGGATGGGTCTTGTCCGCTGGTCTTGGATCTGAACGGTCATCGTCGCTGCGTTGGAGAGACACTTCATCACCTCGATATATCGCCAGTCGATACCGCATCGCTGCAGAGCCTCCAGAACAGCCCAGGTTTCGACGGAGTCGAAGGCTTTCTCGTAGTCCACAAATGCCATACACAGCGGCTGGTTATACTCTTCGGTCTTCTGTATAAGCTGCCGAACAGTATGGATGTGGTCCACGGTGCTGTAGCCTTTTCGAAACCCAGCCTGCTCCGGTGGTTGGAATTCGTCAAGTCTATGGCGAGACGGTTCGCTACAACTCTGGAAAACAACTTATAGACGTGGCTCAGAAGTGCTATCGGTGTATAATTCTTCAAGAGAGTTTTGTCACCCTTCTTGAAGAATAAGACGACAACGCTTCTGGACCACGCCTCTGGTGTAGTTCCTTGGTGATGACGGCATTAAAGAGCTCAACTAATGCCCTAAGGACGGGCTGTCCACCGGCTTTTAGGAGCTCTGTCGTAATACCGTCATCCCCGGGGCCCTCCCATTCCTGAGTAACTTATGTACAGTAAATCGTTTTTTCCAAGTAGGTATTCAATATTAGATAAAATTAGTGATAATTATACAGGATAGACGAAATTCTTTCAAAATCTCAGTAAGTTTTACACTTATTAAGAGCGATAAGAGTGACCGTTGCACAGTTATTAAATTATAACATTAATCAAGAAGGTGTAAGATAGTATTGCAAACATCTGCTGACAAAAAAAATATAAATTGTTATTCCTCTTCGCAGGTAAACAAAAAGGTCAATGGAAATTGCGCAAGAAGTAGATAAATATTCAGAGAGCTCGTGTAGTCGCATGACTGGCCGCAAAGGAAAAAATATCTCGGTTTTAAAATGTCTCGTCCGATGCTAGGGAACAAATTACATCGTAAACGTTTGCTAGTAACTATACTTGAAAAATATAACTTTTGAATCCATATCGAATCGATAAGAAGAATTTCCTTGAATTGAATATCAATGATTATTAGTTCATAAGTCACATATTATTCTTCTTGTGGTATTTTAAAACCTGTCACCACCTGTGACCTGACATCGAAAAAAATAACAATAACCTCGTTAATTGTTTTAAATTTCGTACTAAAAATGAGTTCAGATCTAAGTTGTCTTACCTTTTTTTAAATAATAGGCATTAAATGATCACGCGATTAACCTGCAATGTCCTAATCAAAGTCTAGGAATATCGTACAAAGACGTTTTCACTATACGGTCTTTCCATTGGAATCTAACCCACGAAACCCAAATCACGCATCGATCTAAACTCAATGCCATGAAATTGATGAGTCCAAAGTCTGCATCTGGGAACAAATACCATGGACTAGGTTTTGGTATTAGATAAGTTTACTAGGAGGTAGACTCGGTACTAAGTCGTCTAGGTTCTACCACAGTGCCAGATATCGTCCCGTGATATAGAAGTATTTTGCACTGTGTTTCGGGATGAGGGCACTGTATCTAGTAAAATTACCGGTTCCTAGTAATAAGAGACGTAACATTATCGTCTCAGGTGACGGGCTCAGAGCAGTGTTGACAGAAAATAATGAATATCTACTGTTATTAATTTTAACATTTGTCATGGTTAGGCGTATCACTTACCAACAGGTGAGCAGTGTTGCCACCTTAGCCCTTTTGTAGCTAGATCTAGCACTTTTTAGTAAAGGTGAACTCCTTTTTTAACGATTTAGCCCGAAAAGAGCAAACTAGCTCTTTTTCACTGTTTTGAAAATATTACCAAATATGAAGTTTTCGAGATGCTAACAAGTACTTTTTCGCTATTTCATCGGTCATGGTGACCTTTTTTTTAATGAGCTAAAAACACGCCTTCAAGACATGATTAATCAGCATTTTTAGGACAGAAAATCTTATGACGCTCAATCTAGCCCTTTCTAGCCCTTTTTGACGTCCCAAAAAGCTCTTTTTCTAAAACTCAGGTGGCAACACTGCAGGTGAGCGCACTAACCGTCTCTTTCACTTAAATATAAAGAATCAATCATGTTTCACAGATTTGGCATTTTTCAAGCACCAGGTCATTTATGTTCCACTCTTTTGTGAAATTTATAAATTACTTATCTCTACTATAGTAATCTACTCTAAATTGTCGTCAAATAAACACTGGTTTGACTAGTCAAATAATTGCACTTGTCATGTTAATCATTTGTGCATTGTTCCACCTAAAAGGTCAATGACTAAATAAACCGGCACAAAAGAATGTAGCTCCGGAATGTTTTTTTATTATGATTGTATAGGTCGTGGGCGTGTTTGACAATAACTATTTAACTAGTAGCATTGGATAATAGAAGTGGAATGGGACTGTCCAAGAATCGATGTTAGAGTAAACGAGTTCTGGGATGGGAGCCGCGTCTTGAAGGATTAGAGATGTTGACCAACTAACGTGACCTTACGTACAAATTTGTTGTCGGCTCATCTCAAAGATCCTGATTTTTCGATTCGATGAGATTCATAAAAAGCAATGATTTGAAAGATTTTGACCAATGAGTTGATTGCCAGGCAGTACAAAGATTTGTGTATATGAACTTATCTGTTTGTATTGGGTTATTTACCTGGGTGTTTCTATGTATAATATGTATGTTTTACAAATAAAAGTATATACGTATGTTAATCCGTTGTTAAGTGCCCATACTACAAACTACTAGCTTAATCGGGCCTAGATAGCGCTGTGTGAATGTCAATGGATATTTATTTATTTAACGTGATGATGTCTTGAATCGGACACAGTAATGTCGCTACACTTGACCTTATAATGAGCGGCCTTGATAATTCGTCATTTCGTAGAGGAAACGCCTCTATGGGCATGTTAGATAGAGCGCCGATATACGTACAAGGAAGATAGGATAAGAAGGAAAATATTAGCGTGTAGACACAAAACTAAAGTTCCAATGTCATCTAATCCCATAACTAGGGAGCAGGATTTTTTAGATCAAGTCAAATCTTTAGATGGCGTTTAGTTTTTTAAACATAAACAGGGAGTGAAAACTGAAAACCATTATTTTAGTAATTTTGATTTAAACAAAACATTTGTTTCCTAATCCGTAGTTAAATTTTAAAGAAACTGTTCAATTGAATGCCCTTATTAGGAGTCGCATTCCTGCACCAAATATTTGTGGTCTGCCTCCGCTATCACACATTATACAAGCCTATGACAAAATACATCGTTTTGCCTTACACACAATGACGTCTTGTCTTGCCGTGAAATACGGACAAACAGAAAAACACACAGGTACATTTTCACATTTAAAATATTATTATGCAATAGGTTTTTCTTTTAAAAATGTGAAGCATTGAATACATTATATCTTTTTTCAAATGGGAGGTGCATTAACTAATTTTCAAAGCTTTGAGCTGTCATTTGCGATAAACGAACAAATTATTTAAACATGGACTTCATCGCAATTTAGATACCATTTTTGTAGTAAATCGTCACTGAAGAGCAAATCATTTATTAGTTGCCTTCTGATCTGGATAGCGCAGAGTCAACCCGCCACGTACCAATGTCTTTTCGAAATTATATGTACGTTTATCCGACGCTCTCAACTCGCCGCAGAGAGGGGTGCCACCCTTTGTTGTCAAATACCATCTATTGGTACAGAAAAATCATCATCATCATCAGCTCATTAAACGTCCCCACCAAGGCGTACGAGACTACCCGTATAGGGTGATTAGTCTTAGTCGTCCACGCGGGCCCAGTGCTGATTGGACGACTTCACACACAACCTTCAAAAAAGTTCAGAAATTTAAATTCTTCTTTAATCGTCCGAACTGCAAAGCAATGTTATGACCTTTTTGCGTTTGATACGATACATACAATATAGTTTTCAAGGTAAGAGTAAATAGGCATTATTTGAGTTTGCGTGATTTACCTCAGGCTGCATCGTCACTTCCATTAGGGAGCAGTAGTCATCGCTCTCAAATTTTAATACAAAAAGGTTCATATTTGCTTTACAAGAATTTCCTTGCCTCATAATTACTTTGCCAGTGGAAAAAAACTTTTTCTGCAGTTCGTATACGCAAGCCCCGCTCAGTACCAAGCGATGTCTCCATTCCGGTAACAATACGACCGCATTCCGGGCGTGTCCGGTGCGGGCCGGCGTTATTGACTCCGCACCTTTATTGGAAAGACCGTGATAAGTTCATTTACAGATATACCACTATATTGACGTAGGTACAATTTAAAATTGAATAAATCAGTTTATTTTCATATTGATGAAATTTCGTATGAAAACATCGTGAGGAACCTGCGCACGCCTGCGAAGAAATTCAATGGTCGTGCGTGAAGTCGGCCAATCTGCACAGGCCGCGTGGATGACTAAGGCCTAATCACCATGTACGGGTATGGCTCGTGCCATCGGTGGGGACATATAATAAGCTGATGTGGTGATGAGGTAAGGTGGATCCGTGCCAACAGCGCAGATTGATTGCGCAGCACGTACCCACAGTCAGCTATAAGATGAGGTTTTTGAGGACTTTGACATAGCTGTGACGTCTCTCCACAGGGCGGCCAGTATCCAATGAAGGATTATCTATCAAAAAAAGGCCTATGCTTTGCGCAGTTGCATGATATAGGCTGGTTGGTTAGTAACAACTGACCACAATGTTACACGTCGCTAAAGTCTTATTTCAGGCTTGGTTCATTTGCTCTCAAATTAAAAATAAATAATACACAAATTTACTTCAAAATGTACTTAAGTGAAAATCATCAACATGTTTCTCTACATAAGTTGTAAGACTTCAAAATCATTAACCTTGTGAGTCATTAACCATCACACAAACTGCAGCAAATGATCAATGATTCGAATTGAACTACAATGAGCGTTCAATGACCTAAACCGATGGATTTGGAAATGCAAATCTTTGCACTAACTTGTTCTTGATCTGTCCCTTTTTACTGTCAATCAAATCTCATCGCGCGAAATATCACACTCATCCCTAATATTATAAGTGATATCGATGTGCTGACAGATAATAATCTATACGTTTTTTCATCTTAATTATTATATGATTGCATTACTTATATATTTATTGCGTACATTTTTTATCAATAAATATAAATACCTTGAGAAGGAGTGATTATTCGTGATTTACTGATATTATCCCTGAGAAAAACCTGCATTACCAGCTCGCTTCATTCCCGTTGAATGACTTTAAACTTGCGAACTCATTCCGTCAGTGTCCATATGTATCAAATACTTTAGACTTATTTTATCAATAATTATATTAGAAGTAGGTACTGGAAAATAGATGCATACCTAAAAACAAAACAATGCTGCTGCTACTAAAAAATATTTAACCTGACTAGGTAGGTAAAAAATAGTTCCATAATAAAAACCTTTCGTGTCGCCTGTCAAACGTATCTATTGTAGTCTCAATTTTTTTCCATACCATAAGATATATAGCGAAAATAAATTACCAACGATTACTTAGTACCTATATTGGACAATGATTATTTCAACATAATTAAAATAAAGTAATTTTAAACTAAAACTAAAGGAGGTTCGTGTTTGTTTTTAATAACCTCTTTGCATGTGTCGTGTCAGTCATTTGGTAACATCTCGTTTGCATTCGGTTCCGTTTTGCAAATCACTTTCCGAGTCGCGCCAATCTTCCCACACGCTTATTGTACTTATTATAACCTTAACGTTACCCGTAGGGCTGGCAACATGTATATCGGGAACAAGAAATTCAGTAGTTACTCTTTACAAATTTTCTCTTTTGAAAGAGTAATTGAGTTTCTTGCTGAACTCATCTCAGTAGACAACAACAGTACAAAACAGTGGTGAATCAAATTTAACATTCACAAGTGTTCTTTAATGTTAAATATTTATCAAAATAATATAAGTATGTTGGACAGCGACATCTATAGTAATGTATGCAAAACTTTGTTTGTGTCTTTGGTCTAAGACCTAAATAAATTTAGTTATCTATGCCGAGCACTTGTGGTTTTATTATTTAAGGACCTAAATTGAATAAATATAAATTTGATTTGATTTTTGATAATCTTTATTAAAATTGGTACCCCTACAGTTAGCTTGAGGCAGTCCTCAAAAGTCAATGTTAGTATTTTTCCGACTATATTACGCGTAAGCAAGCGTATTAATTAAATTCAATTGAAACTTGAGAAGGAATCACAATATCGGATCATGGATAGACAACTTATGATCACTCTGTTTTAAAATAAAGGGTTAAACTAAAAGGAAAGGGTATAGGGTATTGCCTAGTGAATGCCAGCTAAAGATAACTAAAATGATTTGCCTATCTCCTCATGAAGTTTAGATTTAAATTTCAATTAAATGAAAGTAGTTGCAAAATATATAAATATATGTATATACGAATGTTGGAGACACCAAATATTTTGGTAGACTGATTTATTTATTATTGTTGAATTGTTAAAGAATTTAGTAATTATCTTCATACTTTTCCTTCCTTATATCGAAATTTAATAAGCCATAATGAGTACACTATTTAAGGACAATTATAATTAGAAATTTATTGTTACTCTATTAAGCGCGTACGAACTCATTGAAACTAATTAATATAACAATAAAAATATTTTATTTAAAAAATCTATTTACATAACGTATTTGTTAGTATTTATCATAGACATATTATGAGGTAGACAGACTGTATATTGAAAGGCGGTGTCTAATTTTGTTAGTGTGCAGTTAAATTTGTATTAATGTGCGTCACTAGGGATGTGACCTTGGTATCGAACATATTGCTAGAATTAAGCCGGGCGTCGTCGTCGCACCTGCAGAATTAGATGATTATAAATTGTGTTAAAAATAACATGGAGACATCAGATACAGCAACGCTGTTAATTTTATCTACAACAAAAATTAAAAATAAAGCGTTACCATAATAAATTTTATACGCAAATATTTTGAAGTTTGGTCTTCCTGGGTTAAAAATTAGATGATGTTGGAACAAATAAAACAAAATATTATTGGTAGGTATTAAATAAATATATTTTTACGGTAAAATAACAAATTTTAAATAACACTCACAAACTCAAACTTAAAAATTATTTTATTAAAAAAATATATACTGAAAGCCTCATTATCATTTTAAAGACCCATACATACATACATTGATAACCCACAATAGTGGGTATCATGAAAAAAAAGTTCAGTTTAAAATAGCTAAAAAACATTTTTTTTCATGTTTTTTTTGTTAAAATTATAATGTGGATTACAGAACACAAATATGTTCTTGCAAAATTATAAGATATATAGTTTTAAATTTTCTGAAAAGTTGATGTGATATTCGGACAAACATACAGACATGACGAATCTATAAGGGTTCTGTTTTTTGCTGTTTGACTACGGAACCCTAAAAAGAAATTAAAAAGTATTTTGAATCTACCACACCGGTTCAAAGATTTGATTATATTAAGAAGACTCTGGCAAGAAACTCAGTAAGTAGTTCAATGGCCATTATCAATTTGCAATTGTTTTTGTCCTTAATCAGATATCTACAGTGAGTTGAGCAAAGCCTGGAGTTCTTCGTAGGCTCCAGTTTTCACGCCTTACACTTTTAACCCTTCTTCTCTGATTTGTAGACATTTCGGGAACCTAAAATTTCAATAATTGTATAAAGAAAACTGTTAAAGAAATACTATCGATGGAATTAAATTCTATGTTGAGTACATCACTATGTAACATCCTTAAATTTTCATGCATAATATTAATTGTTTTAGACGTAATTTCTACAATTAATACAAGCTAATGTATGTCTAACATTATTTAAAGTCTACTACTACATGTTTTTTATCCATAAGTCTCATTACAACTACGTAATATGAATGAAAATGTCGTCAAATATTTACTTATGAAATGATAATTCCGGTCTTTTACTCCTCCTTTGGTGGTTCTTGAAGAACAATTTACCGCAGAACACGACATTTTTCTACGTTTACTTATTTCTTTTCAAAATATTTATTAAAATTATGACACTTTGTGAAAAATTTGCACGACAGCTCGTAATGTTTTGGCCTCTTTGGAGGCCACAAGATGACACGACGTCAGATTGTCAAACGTCTATCAACCGTCTCTTCTACTCGTAACTAGGATTCGTGTGATAGACAAAGATACATGACGTGTATTGCATTACAATGATATAAGAGCGGCAACGTCTTATGACTACATCTAGTACATGCTTATCTAAGGTATTTATACTTGACATAAAAAGTTATTAAAAAAAAACTCAAAATCTCTATGACAGCCCTACGCCTTCCCGCACTCTCACGGCCACACGAGGAAATTAAGATTTTTTCCACAGATTAGAATACCAGCAGTCCGCATGTTAGTTTGTGTTCGTAAAGTAATGGCTGCCTAATGGCAGGGAGCGCCGTACGAATTTACAACCCAGTTGGCGTGTTCGTTTTCCTACGCGCCATTTGAATATTCTACAGGTAATTAGTTTGCTGAAATTAATTAATGCTACAGGTTATTTGCTAAATAGCTTTCAGATACGGTGCGATTTGTCCATATTCCGAAGACGTACAAAATTGCTTGAGAATAGAAAAGATTATAAAAAAAAATATTTTTATGAGATAGTACACATTAATAATTCAATACAATTATCGCTAAACTTTGTTTTACATCCAGCAGCAATTACTTGCATCATTAAAACGTTGTGCTAAATAAATTATCTTTTCCTTTCTAAGTTTGAAATCAAGTTTAATTTCAGCAAATAGGAAGAATTTAGCCAGATCAACTACTTAAGCTATTAGGCTTTTTAAAGAAATTTCCAAACGATTAGTCGACATCACTGGAGACCGGAGATCTGGCAGCTACCTCGGTCAAAGAATTAGTTTAGCGATTCAAAGGGGTAACGCTGCCAGTATCTTCGGAACTTTACCTAAGGGGAGTTCTTTTCATTATTTTATTTAGTTATTATATTAAATAATGTAAAATTATTCAGTTATAATATTTTATTTTTAAGGTTTTAGTTTGTTTAGTGTTATATTGTTTTTATATTGTAAGTTTATTGTAATATTAAATTGATTAAGAGTTTTATAATCAACATTTAGAAGATGTACTTGGCACTTTATTCCTTAAATAAATACTACTTAAGAATATAGACTACAATGTGGTCAATTAAATTCATAAGTACTGTCAATAAGCCAAAATATAACAATGGCCCGCGTGGTGGGCAGTGCCTTGTGTGTGCCTTTAGCCCTTTTGGGGCTGGAAATATATTACAGCATTTTGGACAGAAAATCATTTGTTGGTTCTTGAAGCTCCATCTAGCAAGCTATAACTCTTCACTCTTCTTCACTTCTCCAACAGCCCCCATTCCTAAAACTAAGGTGGCAAACACTGGTGGTGGGTACGATCCAACCTCCTCATAGCTCGAGAAGCCTGTATCCTGTAGTGGAACTTTAAAGGCTGATGATGATAAATCTATTGCCCCGAAGACAAGCATGAATGCAACGAACACCACCGTTGTTCAATTAAATAAAATCAAGACATCCAGCGCACTCGATTCAATTGAATAAAACAAATGTTCCCAACAACATTAATTACTTTTTTTCTGGCATTGTAATTGAACCCCGGAAAGTGTAGCATTAAATGCTCGATTCTTATAACCGCAAAGGTCACTATGCCACGCTGAATTACTCGTCCCAGTCATGAACGTTATAACGAGTGATAAAGATGTAGATAGTCCGCGTAGCGGCGCCTCATTGCAATTAGCAGGTAGTGACAAACGTGGGAATGTATGCGGGACTTGTCGTTGTTCATTAATGAAGATTGTTATATTCATACTTATTACAGTTGTAATAAGACTTGAAATGACGCGCAAGCTTGCTTCAAAGTCTTAAGTGTCCAAATGATGACTCTGAGAGTTGAGTATTGCGCTCTTTCAGATAAGGATATCATGGATGACTGTGCCATGGGAATGGTCTTGATGACTGGGATATCTGGCACAAAATAGGGGAGAAATATGTCCTACTGTGGACTGCGAGAGGTTGAAGAGAGATCTTGCTTATCGCAGCGTCAGAATTTTTGAATTCGTGATTGAAAAAAAAAATTCGAGTTACATTTTGACAGATGCCATCTAAAATGTTTTTTTTATGGAACCATATATTTTTGTGTGGCTGCCTGTCATACGTTATAGAGATACAGTGTGACGGACAATACTTTCCTTATACAATCTCTTCCAGACGTTGACATATGCCCAAATCACTCATTAAACTAAACCTTTTATAAGTGAATAATGTTTTGTTCATCCCAGCTGACAAGCCATTATGTAATAGACCCTAAGCCTAGCAAAAAATCTTGCACGGCTAAGCATAAGCTATGCGTCAGACTCTTGCTTTCATATTTATTTGTTGTCTTTAGCTTGCTGTCAGGTTTATACTTTTAATTCATATAAGCTTATAAATGATCGTCATTAAAACATTTTTTTATATTTTTTTTCGTAGTATACACATACAGAATTTTCTTATAATCTAATACTCGTATAGATACTAAAATAATTTGAACGTGAGTGGCTCATTGTTGCCTTCCGATCGGGAGGTTGCAGGTTCAAACCCCGCCACGAACCAATGTATTTTAGATTTTTCGAAATAATATGTACGTTTATCCGACATACTTAAGGTGAAGGAGGCATCGTTAGGAAACCTGCGCACGACTGCGAAGAGATTCAAAGGTTGTGCGTAAAGCCGGCCAAGCCGCACTATGCCATCGTGACTAAGGCCTATCCTATACACCCTATACGGGTAGGCTTTTGTCCCTCGGTGGGGACGTATATGAGCTGATGATGATGACTTGTATTCAAGTACTTTGTAACCAGTTAATCAATAAATCCACCACCTCAATTTCAACTTTTTTTGTCTTTCTTATATGTACGTTTATACAACAACTAACAAGACATCTGAAATTTCTCAACAAAAACCATAGAGAAGTGAATCCATAAATCTTAAATACTAAAAAATTACATTTTAACTTGACAATAAAAACAATGTACGCCATAACATATCTCACTTTTAATCTTGACTATTGATAAGAACAGATGATACTTCGTGCTGCTTTCATCTAGATTGTTCTTGGAGATACTTATCCAGCTAATAGCGTGACGTGTTTATATAGAGACTACTGTAGCCAAAACAAACATTTTAATTTATGAAGTAATTATTTAAAGATGAAATCCTATGATTGGGAACTTCATATGGGTAGTGTTTATTCCATATTTCCGTATCAAGCGGCTACCAAATCTCGGCGGCAAAAAGACGAAGTAATATTATTGTAACACTGTTTTAAGAGATGGCGGTAACCCCCCAGGCAACAATTATTAGTTTTACAGGTTTATTTGTAATTCGTACACGTCAACGGCGTGGCGTCTGCGCAGAAAAGGTAATAAACGTTATCATGGCGCGGTGTTATCACGCCGATTCGCGTGTTTGCTAGTTTCTGTCGACATTGTTATTTTTGTTTGGCGTATCCTTAGATTAGATGCATTGCTTCTCGAGCTGTCCACGTAATCGGTAACAATGAAACAAAATTTTATCGATTAACAAATGGACTAAACTTAGTTTTTTTATGGCTTGTCATTTAAAAAAAATATTAATAATACTTTTTTGTTTTAAAAGTTTGAAATAGGCAGAATAATTAAAAGACAGTTACTAGATTTTAATGGACTCAGAGTATTGTATTATTTGCCGAGCTTGATGAATGAATAGCCGATGAAAGTTCCGCCGGTTTAGATGCCCCCAAGCAATGCACAAATGGCAGCAGCTTAAAATAATATAGGCTTAGATCATTTTTGATTATATAGTCATCAGTCTTTTTTATAAGTTTCGTTGACATATTATTTTTACCGTGTGTACCTTAGTCTAACTAAGTACCTATTAGCAATTATTAAACAAAGAGTCTTAATACAGTATCTATTTACATAACCAAGTCTAAATAACATCAATTAAAATAATGGGTATATGTATATCATTTGAAGCTATTTTTTGTAAAATAAGATATAAAAAATACTAATTTTTCTTGAAACCTACTTATTAGGCTTATGTTATTTTTTCATATGTTTGAGGTCTTTTATATAAGTAATGAACATTGTTTACGCTTCATTAACATTTACTGTAAGCTAATAAATTAGATATTTTATATATAACTTTAAACATAAATACCTATTATAATTTGGATATGTTACAATATTAATTGATTTAATACATTGATATTCCAAGCTTAACCTTCCTGTCCAAAGGTAAAATGCCATCGATTCAATGAGACCAAATATAGATGTATGCACAAATGGCTAAAATATGAAATGATTTACTATATCAATGTTTGTTGTGAATATTATTACAAGCGCTTGCGCAACTCTGTGAATATTGCATTAATTTTTATATGATCACACGTTAATTAAACAAAATTTTAATTTATTATTATGTTAAGGTTGAAGTATTATATTTGTTTATTTAAAAAGGTATCTCACCTGTAATTAAAAACAAACACAAAATATTCACTATCACAGCAACCAGATTTTGTGTATATCCTTGTTAATTTACGAACGCAATAAAATACTGTCGCCCCTATTTGTAAACACAAAAAAAACAGACTGTCAACTTTCAATCAAACTGTCAATTTTCGCGCCAACCGCACAAGGCGCGAAAACACCGCGTGCGCTCAGAAACGACGCTTTCCACAAACTAATTTACTTTTCCTGCGCATTGCTCGCGATCGTAGGAGCAAGCCGACCGAGATAAATATCACTTGTATCAGAACAAATTGATAGGCGTTACTTACATTCAAGCATTGTTACGTAACATTAACAATCTAACTGAATTTGTTTGCATACTTGTTTTGTTTAATAAGTCTGGTGTTGCCTTAATTAGCAGCGTTACAGTGACGGGTTTTACAAAGAAAACTTTGTGTTTTGCACAGTTGACGCATTGTTTGGCCGTGATTAGATTCTGTTATACGCTATGTTCAAATTAATCTCACATGAGAAGCGAAGGTGTAATTTTTTGTTCTGTATCTTTCAGGTCAAACAAATGTACAAAAACCTCATATTCTTGGTGAACATATTCATCCATTAATGAATGAAAGAAATGATTTAGGAAAACATTTAATTTTTACAAATGCTTAGTTTTATCGATGTGCAGGTTAAAAGGATGAACTGTCTAGGTGCGTATCTTGATTATGTAACTAATTTAAAAAAAGTAAGTCTTTTCGAATCCAAGCATTATAAAATTATGGTATCCTGCGTGGGTACCCCAATTTCAGCTATAGGTACTTCGCCATTAAGTCATATACAGCAATACATGCATAGAGTCCTCATATCTGAATTTCTTTCAACTTTGAATTTGAACTACAGACCTTTCCACACCGCATGGCTTTGGTAAGTTGGACCGTAACGCACGACATCGGCCTGATGCAGATTGATAGGAAGATTGAAGGACGAAATAAATTTATTTTTTATTGATAGAAAATTACACTTAAATAAAATAATCATGCGTCTATTGTCGTCGACACCATTTTCGAGGTTAATACTTATAATAATCTTTATTTTCTCAAACAACAAGAGATTGCTCCCACAGCAATAAGGTCGCCTTTTGTACAATTAATCTTCCGTAGATTTAAGTAATGTATTTTGTTTGTGCAATAAATAAAATGTATAGCTAAAATATTCCTATCATTATAGAAAAAGTATTTAGACGTGACTAATGACTTAGTTGATCGGTCCCTCAGTAGTTCCAGCCCAGCGCCCCACAAATACACGATCCGCCCCTGCTTAGGCCGATACACCCTTTACGGGTAGGCTCGTGCCCCTCGGTGAGGATGTTTAATAAGCCGATGATGATGATGAGGAACCATTATACTAGCGTCTCTCTCTCTCTCTCTCTTTCAACCTATTGCAGTCCACTGCTGGACATAGGTCTCCCCCATTTTGCGCCAGACATCCCGGTCCTCCGCCTTTCTCATCCAGCTTCCAGCAGCGACTTTCGCAAGTCGTCGGTCCATCGGGCCGGAGGGCGTCCTACGCTACGCTTGCCAAGACGCGGTCTCCACTCCAGAACTCGTCTGCTCCAACGGCCATCGGTTCTGCGACATACGTGACCAGCCCACTGCCACTTCAACTGGCTGATCAGGCGGGCAAACTAGCGTCTATAACAATTCAAATAGTGTTCACATATTGTTTGCGTGAGACTGGTGCCTAAGCTAGCTATATAGTAGGTTACAGGAATATATTCCTTGGACAAACCATCTAACTTGGTCGATATAACTTCGAAAAAGAAGCAAGTAGGATGCGATGGTTGGGCTGAGCTGCATTCGGCAAGTTATGTCAAGTCCTGACGTCAACCATTCCGCAATGCTAAGAGACAGTCTTTGAGTAACTGGTTAGTCTTCAAGTTTAAAATCACTTAACGGTTAACCGGAAATGATTTAATAACAAAACATTGTCAGAAATATTACAAAAAAGTATAAATAGGCGTGTATCGAGTTTCATGCCGGCTCTTCTCGAAGATCCTGCTTTCTCCGAACCGGTGGTAGAGCATTGGTAGAGTCATAAAAAAATATTGATATTAACGATTCAAAAGTATCTGTAAAAATTACCTACTTGAATAAAGATATTATGAGTTTGAAATGGAGTAAACTATTCTTGAGATTTCTCTAAAGGAAAAAATCATAAATGATCATATTCATGAGATAACTTAAGTTACCGATATATCTCGTCGAATCAGCAAGTTGATACCAGTAGAGGACTACGATAAGTTGAAGAGATAAATTATATTTATGGAATAATGGACAACAAATATGTATTTCGCCAAAAGTTATAACTCAATTTGCCTCAGCAAATAACGGTGGAAATTAGCATGTTCATAAAAATTTATAAGCACTTATTACAGCATATGTACCTGCTTTATAAAACAACCTAAGCAGATGGTACGTGGGTAATATGTTTATATTGGTAACTAATAACTTCGAGCCCCACAGCAAATTTCTACAAACATAATAGAGTAAGGTGGATATTTTTTGAGGGAGGCCTATGTTCAGCAAAGAACGAAATATGGCTGTTACGATGATGATGATGCTAACAAAAGCACGTTAAATGTTCAGTTATCTTAAATATGAAAGCCGAATAGTGAAATGTATCCACCAAGCCATTGTAGTGCTGTCACGTACCACAACATATAATTCTGAGAAGCGTAACGCGTCATCGTGCCGGATGTTTCTAAGATATAAGATTGTATTTTATGGAATTCGATGTGATAACATTTCCTCGCTAACTATGCTGTATCCTATCTTCCATTAGTTAGTTTATGTATTAGTTTATTACATATTATTTATTAGTTTATTCTATATTTATTTATGTAGTAGTGTGTACTTAGTATATGTACATTTATGTTATAATTATGTAGTTATTTAGAATACCGTTTTTACTCGTTTTGCACTAGCCCGCTTACCATTTCGCATTGTTCTTTCATCCAAAGGTTGCCTGGAAGAAATTGCTAAGCAATAAGGCCGCCGATGTTGTAATTGTTTTTTTTTTCTTCTGTTATCTGATGTTTTTGTAAAAAAAAAATTATGTGCAATAAAGTATTTTTATCTTATCTTTATCTGTGTATCTAAGCTGAATCACATTTATTTAACTCATGTCCTGTGGTATTACTTATTCATATTGCGGTATAAGATATTGTCCCGCGGTAAAAAGTAGCCTATTGTCCCGGTTGTCAATTAACTTCAGACCAAATTTTATTAAACATGATGAATAACGTTACTTTTTTTATCAAAATAAAAAAGTGTTTTCGAAAATTAAAGTAGTCTAAGTTTTGCTTAATAACATTCACCTACCTGCCAAAAAAAGTCCTGTCTAAATCAGTCCAGCCACTTTCAGTCCGGTTTCAGTCGCCGGTTTCAGTCCAACCCGGAACAAACAGACAGGCAAAACTAAACAAAATATATTTTGGTGTATGTACCTACTATTCAATCTATTGCAGTCCACTACTGGACATAGGTCTCCCCCATTTTGCGCTTGCTAGGGGCGCTAGGGTAATGGGTAGGCTAGGCGCTGAAGCAATTTCAATGCGGTTTTCGGTAAAGTATTTGTTACATTCAGGAGAAGGTTTTAGTGTTTTAATTTTATTATTATGTCATAAAGTGATCGGGAGAGGTAATACGTTCACCCTCTCCCTGTTGGCCGCAGGTGGACCTTCACAGCTTCACCGGATAATAGGCGAGCGCCGATGGCTCAGCCCCAATGATGTAAAAAAGTATGGATTCGTGATATGCTCACAAACAATCGAAACAAGTGTTCCGAATGCAGTGACAGCACAAATACACATATTTTGAATTTCGAACACATTTACCCAAACAAAAGAGTACAAACTGTACTCTCCTCATTTCCTCCTTCATTTTTGAGGCACGAATGGTGTATCTACCTTTATAGGTATATACAGAATATCATTGCTCAGACCAACAAATTTATGCAATGAGCAAGGGTTTCCCAGTGTGGGTACCTAGGCGTCTCAGTATCGAGTCTACCACCTAGTTCCAGGGACTGAAATGGGCACAGGGAGTATCTCTTGCATTGCAGGGTGTAATGGCGTTTCACTCTCTTCTACTTATAATCTGCAGGGGTATGTGTCATTTATCTTCATCTTTTGAAGGTGTTGGTTCAACTTGTTGTGTATTGTTAGCGCGAGAGCGTTAGACGAACGCGATTTTTTAAGAAACTAAAACCTTTTTTATATTTTATAGTTTATGGATCTAGTTATATTGAGGTTATTATATGAGATTTGTATCATTAAAAAACATTATTACTACTTTAAATCACTTAGAATACTGGGTTTGATATTGTTATGATAATACATTACAGAAGATTATTAATTATTTAAAACGATAGTTATATTTTTAACAATCACGTGAAAAAAAAGTGAAATATAGAACGTACTTCTCTTACTAAACGTCATAATAATTGCTCTATGCTCTATGGGATGTCAACATGGTGGCCTATCTGTCATCCTGTCATTTAGGATCATTCTATTGGTCGTCACAGATTTTTAATACGAATTTCATCCTTTTGTGGTGAACTAGAACATTCGTATTTGTAATTGATTGACTTTTTTTATTTACTTATAAATTACTGGATGTCGATACACAAAATTAACAGTTTCGACAAAGTATAAGTGCTTATTGCGTCCTTGAATACAGAAGACCTATTTTCATACTACGATTCAATAGAATAAAATTGTAGTTGTAATGGAAACCAATTTCAGTGCAGCGACGAGACGGAGAAAATCAGCTGTAGAAGGCTACAAATGAGGTATTGTTGAGAGGCAAGTGTATTGTGTAAACAAGTGCCGAGTGAGAGGGGACCCAGTTGATCGCTGATCGACAATTTTATGTGTGCGTGACGGTGACATGAGCACAAACAACAAACGGCGTGGAGCGAGCGGTTCCAGTTGTTCAGTGTCCGGGGTGCCCGCCCTCGTGAACGTGCCCACGGCGATGTCCGCCGACCTAGCCTCGCTGTTCGAGTGCCCCGTCTGTTTCGACTATGTCCTTCCCCCGATCCTGCAGTGTCAAAGCGGGCACCTCGTGTGCTCCAGCTGCCGGCCCAAGCTTTCCTGCTGCCCGACTTGTCGAGGCCCCCTCGGCAACATACGCAATCTCGCCATGGAGAAGGTTGCAAGCAATGTTATGTTCCCATGTAAACATTCGAATACAGGCTGCACAGTCACTCTCGTGCACACGGAAAAAGCGGAACATGAAGAGGCCTGTGAATTCAGGCCATATTCATGTCCTTGTCCAGGAGCATCGTGCAAGTGGCAAGGAGGATTGGATCAAGTCATGCCTCACCTTATGATGTCCACAAAAGCATAACCACTTTACAAGGAGAAGACATTGTTTCTTAGCGACAGATATCAATCTCCCTGGTGCAGTGGACTGGGTGATGATGCAGTCATGTTTTAACCATCACTTTATGTTAGTACTGGAAAAACAAGAAAAATTTGATGGACATCAACAATTTTTTGCGATTGTTCAACTTATAGGTTCACGCAAGGAAGCAGAGAACTTTGCCTATCGTTTAGAACTAAATGGACACCGCAGGCGACTGACATGGGAAGCAATGCCACGGTCCATTCATGAAGGTGTGTCCTCAGCTATAATGAACTCGGACTGTCTCGTGTTTGACACATCTCTTGCACAACTATTTGCCGACAATGGCAACCTCGGAATCAATGTCACATATCTATTGCCTAATACACATTTCCATTCTATGTGGCTCGTGAGAACCACTGGGGATTAAGTTGACGAACAAAAATAATGTAATTATAATGATACTGTCAGCTTTTCCTCATTAACTTTTTATGAAAGCAAAGTTTACATAAATTTAAATCACATAACCTATTTTGAAATGCAGTTCATATCTTTGTTAATAATTGCCACTGTTGCAAATAATTCATTCTGACATTTTATATATTAATTAGTTGAATAATCAAATGTAAATTAAGCCAAAAATATATATTACTTTGATTGTTTTTTGTATGTACATGTGTGTTCATCTTTAGTGTTAAGTAGAGAAAGTTAAAATTCTTGTAGTGATTCCACTCACTATGGAACGCCTTGTAAACATAGATATAAAGAAATTATGACCTCTCCCATGAGAAAGTGATTATTTTATTCCAAACTATGAACAAATATTATTGTACTAGCATTAAACATTTGTATATAAATGCATGAGAAAATGGACTAAATTTTAAGGGATTTTAAGCAAGTTTGTGATGTTGCTTATACTGAGTCATTCACTTAGTGAGCTGGCATTAACCGAGTATGTTTCTATGGTCACAAGGGAATGTGCAGATGAAGTACAAATTGTGATTTGTTAAGTTGCCAGAACAATATGCCTGATCACTTACATTGCCCATTGATGAGTGTAAGGGCATACCCATGCCACTTGTATTTTTACCAAAGTTCAAAAATTGTACATAAATTGAAATAATAAATGTATTTTATATTCATAATCAATTCAGGTAATGATATCAAGTCATGTTTTGTTATACTTTGTACTTTGGGTACTCACTTTATGTACAGTTCTTTGATCGTAAACAATAATCTGATTTATGCCTGGAGATGATATATAAATATGATTTTTATATGAAAGCAATTAGCAATAAACATGTCACTTCAAAAGGACCACGAAGCTACAGAACAAGAGCTCAATGTACATAAGTTAACCAGTTTTCTTTTTTGTCATGACTGAATAATTTATTAGGTTTGACACCTTCTTATTTATATCAACATGATGTTACTTAAATTTTAGATGTAATTTTTTACTTTTCATTACTCTTAACCACCCACTTTGGCCACCAAAGTGGGCATAATATGTTATGTCCACAATAGAAACGTAGTTATTTAAAGTGTTCTTTACCATTTAATAAAGCTGGTTAATGAAAATGCTAGAAATAAATTTTTGTAATGTAATGATGTGTCGTTTTATTAATTATTCGTTCCATTATTGTAAGTAGGAATGTAATGAGTTCAAATCCACATCATTGTGGATCCAAGCTTACCTCAGCTGCCATAAGTGCAGCCTGACATATAGCTATTTTCTAAATGACTTGCTTTTAGGCGAACCAAGTTTCCGCGGTAAAAGTCTGCCCATCGCGTCAGTTGGGTATTTCATTCATAATCGCGTCGCTCGCTACATGCCATAATGCCTTAGTAGTGTGCTCGCGCTTTTTGTTTTATACCGCGTTAAGGTCAAAATTTACATGAATAATTTTACGTTCTAAATATAACTCACACATACAGTCGTGCTCGGACATTTGTTTGAAATTTCTTTCTGATTTTACATCTAGTACTGTTGATCTAAGGCACTGGATCAGAGTGACGAGCAATGTATTATTAGCAATAAAAATTATGCAATTCCTCAGACCAAAATACATTCTCCAGCCCAAGGTATACATACCTTGGGCTATGGCAGAATAGGCATGATGACTGGGTCCTGAAATCGTAAGAACTATTTCATATTATTACAAATCTGGGTTAAATATAACGATGTGCTTACTTTCAGCTCGAAAACCCATGTTTAATGAATTTTATTAGTCTTCAAAGTTAGATGGGCAAGTCATTTTTAAAGTACATTAATTGTCAAAAATTTGTTACAAAAGGATAACACATACAATTTAAAGCAACTTTTGCTATGAAACCGTTTTAGTAAACGCAACATTTAATATAGTTGTAGTAGAAAATTCACAAACTATGCGTACTAATTACTGATGCGTGACGTCATAACTAGGTAGCCATTTGTATGAAGCGTTTTTGGGAAAGTCCATTAATGTGTTTTTAGAATTGGAAAATCTCTGTGAGTTTTAATTTTAACGGAGTAATTTTTTTACCAATGTTTCTATTATTATGCGGTTCATCGATATAATAACAGAAAAAAAAATGTCATCATCCCTATAACAGTGCTGCCCTGTGTATATACCTGCACATACACACGGCAGCATAAACTGAGATGGCTCTTTTTACTAAAAATTTTTAATTTTGTATGTGTTTTCTATTTTGATTTGTGAAGAAAATAAATGAATCTTCTTTCTTTCTTTCTGTAGATATTATGAAAAGTTTTGACAAAATAATAAAACAATGCATATTATCATTTTTATTATTATGCATTTAAGCAAGTTACTTTCGGAACGATTTCGCTCATGGCCACGGATAGCCTTCACAGCTTCACCGGACAAGTGGCGATCGCAGATTGATCTCAGCCCAAAAAAATATGCAACAAGCCTAAGAATGTGGTGTGGGACGCGAACCTTAACTTACGTTGCAGAAAATTATGCAAGCCTTTGGAAGTGTAGCATATTGATCCTGTATTTAAGATGGAATAATGCTTTCTTTTAATCTTCTAAAAATCTAAAATAGGTGATAGTATCACTTATTTCAAAGAGGGTAAATTAATAAAAATGCTGAAATAATTCATAGATTTCTATAATAATCGTTTTGATACATATAACATATCTGTAATACTTAAATAAATAATTTATCAATACATACTCAATCTGTAAATCCATGAAGAAGAACAAGAATTTATAACATTTAATACAATTTGAGAGGAGAAACCAACGAAAATTTGCATTATTATAGCATATTATTTGCGTATAACCGATATAATAGATCATTATTGCACAGTTCTTTGCAAAATATGATGTATGTTTCAGTTTATCATACTTGGACTGAGTAAGGATTACTGAAAGATTTACTATCTACAACCTATTATTTCTTATTCTACGCCGGTTTCCCGCTACTCTGTGGCATTAAAGGCGAGGGCAAAAGACACGCAGCGGTCGGCGACTGATTATCATCCAATATTGAAGTACCCTCCTGCGGACTGAACGGATCTTGCACCGATCTCTGCGCTAAACTCACCTCTAAAACTGGACTAAAAGGATCTATATTCCTATGCACAACCTCGAAAGGATCCAGAGCTCTGGATTTCGTATCGACGAGGCTAAACTCGTCAAATTTGTCCAACGTCTCATTGAAACCGCTAGTCTGCGGTGCGAACGGGTCAAACGGCTTCAAGCCAACAGGGCTGAACGGATCTTTGGGTTCCTTCGGCGCATCATCAGCTAAACTATTGTCTCCGCTGAAATCGGATAAATCGATATCATAGTTGATGTTGCTCAGTCCCGGCGCTAAATGTTCCGATCCAAACTCATCCGGTGTCAACAACTCGTCTATAGATCTGGAATCGAAAGGTGTGAAGCCAAGAGGCGACGGCGTCAATAGCTCCATTGAACTGGCCTTCTTTAAATCCCACATTTGATCGAAATTCTGTGATGATTTCGACGGAGACGATTTATCGATGACTTCAAATCCTAAAATGTTCAATTTCTGCTCTGGCTCTTGGATTGCGTGCGGTGGATTTCTTTCGGGTCGAGTCTCTGCTTGGATAGGTTCTTGCAGTGCTATTGCAACCCTGCTCTCCGATTGTGTGATGTCATCTTGTTTATTATTTGGCTGTACGGGAGAATCTTTATAGTCTATAAGTGGTGCAGGATCTACCCTGGATACTTCTTGACTTATATCGGTAGGTTCTGATTTAGTATCTGCAGTTGTTGGGCTGGTGTCAAGGTCTAATAGAGGTTGAGAGTTCTTTTTTTTCAATCCCGCCCACTCCCGTCGCGGTTTTATCTCGAGCGGTGTTTTTGATAGCACGTCTTCAACTTTCTTTGCGATTTGCTCCTGTAAATGACAGTGCATAATTAAAACTAGCTCCTTCACACCTTTCAACAAGTCGGTACATCGTAAGTGTTAGTGATTCAGGAAGTAGAAACAAGTGTATGAATTTTCACATCGAAAGTGTTAATGCCCTGAATTATATCCGGGTTTCCTAATATGTGTTAGAACCTCAAACATGTCAGCATCACCATCAATCAGTAGGTATCTAAGTGTCAGCGCTCTAGTATATCTCAATGTAGAAATAATCACCCGGGTGATATCACCTGGGTGATCATAGTACATTTCTACATTTCTGAAGGGGTAAGAGGGGAATAAACAAGCGGTAAAGCGTATCGGTGCCTCGAAAGTATCCGATGTATTTGAACACCCCCCTTCCTAGAGGTAAGGAAACTAGTGTGCCTGTACCTCAATATTTTCCTTCAGCGTGGAAAGAAATGTGTAGTCAGCGCTCTCCTGGAGGAGAAAAGTGTGCATACTAACCACGAACGTTTCTGAAGAAGCTCCGTATCCTCGACCCATGAAAGTTTCTGAAGTAATGTATAAAGTAACCCTGCATTCCAGACCCTAAGTTACTGAAGCAGTCCCTAAGTTTCCTAGAGAGGCGATATTAAACAATAAGTACTCAAAAGTGTCAGCGCTCTGTTGTAGTTCTTCAGCCCGTTTTCTAGCGGCCTGCGCCGCGGCCGTAAGTGCGGACGCTCGAGCCCTTAGCTCGGCCGCCTCACGCTCCGCCCCACACAGAGATAATGCTGCCGCCTGTACAGTACACGATTCTCTTCAACCTATTGCAGTCCACTGCTGGACATAGGTCTCCCCCATTTTGCGCCAGAGATCCCGGTCCTCCGCTTTTCTCATCCAGCATCCACCAGCGACCTTTCGCAAATCGTCGGTCCATCGGGCCGGAGGGCGTCCTACGCTACGCTTGCCAAGACGCGGTCTCCACTCTAGAACTCGTCTGCTCCAACGGCCATCGGTTCTGCGACATACGTGACCAGCCCCCTGCCACTTCAACTTGCTGATCCGGCGGGCTATGTCGGTAACTTTAGTTCTTTACGGATTAAATCATTTCTGATCTAGGTATTAACGATTGATAAGGCTCAATGGGGGCTACCGTTCTTGCTCACCAGGTGGCGCCACTGTAATGTCTGGCGGTCGTTGAGTTGTCAATGAAACTACACACTAAACAATGATAGATATTAGATTAACTTAAAATATTGTCTAGGAATGACAGGTGTCATTTATGTGTAGGTACTAAAAATTAAATTAAAAATTTAAAAAACCCCCGACACAAGAACTTAAGTAATTTCCCTTTAAAAAGTAAAAAATAATAAAAGAAACTTAATGTTAAAGTACCTAAGAATCTATTGATAATTCTAAAAAAAACCGTCGCGTTGGGGGACCGCTCCTAATTATTTCTTTCTTATCTACGATATTTTTCATAAGATAGAAAGGAAGAAATTACATTATATTAAGTTTGTTTTATTATTTTTTACTTTTTAAAGGGAAATTACTTAAGTTCTTGTGTCGGGGGTTTTTTAAATTTTTAATTTAATTTTTATTTCATACTTTTTATAGGTAGATTAGGTTAAGTTAGATTTCATTTGAGTCCAAGTATATTTGCAGTCATTCGGTTACTCTCCCCACTTTCACTCCTCAACTTTTAAACGGCTCAACGATTTTCATCAAACATGTCTAAGAACACTCGCACATAAGTCACCTTTAATACAAAAAAAAACTAAATTGAAATCACTGCATGCGTTCGGGAGTTATGATGCCACAGACAGACACGTCAAACTTATAACACCCCTCTTTTTGCGTCGGGGGTTAAAAAGCAGTTATTGTTGTATATAACTTCTGGAATAA
>PQWD01010852.1:0-40045 GCA_019425675.1 Leucinodes orbonalis
CAAATACACAAACATAAATAAAATAAGAAACGATTCTGAAACAAATTGCCCCTCTTACCGCCAACTTTTTGAACATTCTTAAATCATATTTGCCTGGCGAATCCCTCCTGTGGGAATGCTTCGGGTCTATCAGGTGCTATCAGCCATTCCCTAGCAATGGCTCCCGTCCATTCGGGGCTTGGAATGTATTTGATACGGGAAAAAGGTTGCCGTGATACATGTCACTGACCGTACTAATATTATAGCTATGTATTGTGCTATACAAAATTCAAGACTTATAAAATATAGTTTTTAACTCAAAACATCTTTTTTCAAATAGTTATTGAATACACAAATGCTCTTGCTTAAGCTAGGACTTTGTTCGCGAGTTGAAAAGAAAACAATTTTTAGTCTAAAACACATCGAAAATATCCCAATCTGCCAAATCACCAACATTTAGCTATTGCTGGATGCCGAAAGACTTGGCAAGCCACTGAGCCGTCAAAGGCTGATGATGAAATAAGAAAATTACACCTACGAACAACCAAGCTTATGAATGACATATGCAGATACCTTCTAAAAATATGGGTGTATGTTAATGTTTAAACCTTGTATGTGAGGTTTATGACGCGATGGTATCATAATACGAATCTCGGCCGTGGACGGTGTCCCCCTTCAGGTTTGCACGCTGGTGTCATAATTGTTTATTAACGCCCTGACTGCAGATATTGTTAGTCGCAAACTTCAGCCAATAACAAATCGTCATCAGTTAGTATCATCCTACTGCAAGGCAAGGGCCTACACGAACAGCATAAAAATATAAAAAATCTACTGACATTCACAGCGCCATCTAGCCCCAAGTTAAGCGTGAATACTAGTCGGGGGTAGGAGCGTCAGTGGGTCATTGGTGTGAAATGTTGCCTTTCGATTTGAAGGGTGCAGTTTCAAATCCAGCAACGTACCAATGTCTTCGAATTTTCGGAATTTATGTACGTTTATCTGACGCTCTTGAGGTGAAGGAAATCATCGTGAGGAAACCTGCGCACGCATACGAATAAATTCAAAGTTTGTGCATCAAGTCGGTCAATACGCACTAGGCCTGCGTGGACGACTAAGGCCTGTCAGTATACACTCTTTACGGGTAGGATTGTCGGCCAATCCGCACTGGGCCCGCGTGGAGTGCGTGGAATGACTACCCTTACGGGTAAGATCATGCCTCTTAGTTGGGACGTTTAATGAGCTGAGATGACATGTAATTATTTATCTGTACACTTAATATGAAACCTAATCACGTGGCGTACACACAGAACATACATAAAACACCACCCAACTTGCCGACAATCAAATTAACTTGACGCGAAGTAATCACGCCGAGCGATGTGCAAACATTAATCCGGAGCTAAATTAATCCGACGTACATTTGTAGTTACTACAACCAACAATCGAGAGAAACCAGCACGATTAGAACCCGCTAACTTCTGCAAGACTTATAGATGAAGTGTACTTAACGCTTACTAGAAAAAGGAAGTGAGAACATATGAGTTATCATCATTATCAGCTCACTAACCCCACCGAGGGGCACGAGCCTACCCGTGAATGGTGTACAGGCCTAAGTCGGCCACGCGGGCCCAGTGCGGGTTTGACGACTTCACGCACCAACCTTTGAACTCTTCGAGCCGTGCGCAGGGTTCCGTCACGATGTTTCCTTCATCGTACGAGCGTCCAAACACATAATAGTTTTCGAAAATTCGAAAACACGATATGAGAAATACGCGGCGGATTTGACCTCAGCCCTCCCGGTAGGAGGGCGACAGTCCACACCATTGAGCCACCGACGCGAAGGCCATCTATGAACAGCTAATTAAAAGTACATTGAAAAAAAAGCGCCAATTTTTGACCTGCTCTGTTAATGAAATATTTACTATAAAAATTATAAAATATTACAAACAAAAACATAAAATTCGGAACCCTCTGCAATAAATACTTCCTTTGTCTTTGTATTGCAAATAACTCGGAGATCGCTTTGTGTACGGCGTAGTTTGAAGGCAATTAGAGCGTAGTCTACGCCAGTTTTGTTCCTCTGTCTCGAGACACGGAGTTCCGAGCTGGTGAGCATCTCTCGGTAGTTTGGGAAAATAGAGTTCAGCAAACGAAAATACAGAAACTTGATACATATTAATAAAAAAACTAGTAAATATGGCGATCATAGGTAAATTTTAACGAATATTATCCTAATATATTCTTTTATTTTTCGTATTTAATACTCAAAATATTTTGTAACGTCATGGAGAAGAGCAAGTCATCACTAACACAAGTATTATTTTACTAACTGGTGAGACCTTACCATGTAATTTTTATAGTTAGCCAAAAAATATATATTTTTATTTATTTATTTCATTTTAAGACTATTTTACTGTTCTAGAACGACGCAGGAAATAATGCTTAACTATCTTCATAGACATGTTTCAAGCAGTGGTAGTTTGCCCATAGGTCGACCACCTATAAAGTAATGACCAGCAAAAATACCTGCAATGTCTTAAGTGCAGTTTCCCCGCGGGAGTCGAACCCACGATCCCCAGGTCACGCAGCGTTCTATATCCAACTATGTCACTACCCTTCATACGTACGTATGTACCCTTCAGTTTGGTACACAGAAATCTAAAGATTTACCCTAAAACCTCAAACAGAGCATCTCTTAGGCAAGATTCTTAGTTGTATAATCAAAACCTTTGTAATTTGTATTTGATTTCGTTCATGGCGGATTATGAATGCCTGAGTAAAACGACCCTCGGCTACCTGACACCCTCGAGTTTCATTGTCAGTTTAATAGTCTGCCAATTCACAGCGCGGTGTTCCAACGATAAGCTTCTTAACTGTAATTAATTCAAAACCATTGAACGCTCCGTTAGCGCCATCTTGTAATAAGTTAAGCGTAGTGCTGAACGCATTCCGTATTTAAATATACATATTTGGAATTATTGTTTATTTTCTTACCATAACATTTATTAATTTTTTAGTCTGAGTAAAAGACTGTAAAAAAACTATTTGTTCTATGAGACTAAAACTTGGCTTTAAAGTAAAATCCACTCTGGTGTCCAAGGGTTAAGATCGAACTATGATTAGGGGTCCAGCCATAGATTTACCAATACCGATTCCAATCCCAAGACAATTCCGATGTCTGTGGGTCCAGCGGACACATCATTTATTGGGAGCCGAGGGGATGAATGTGGACTAAACGTTGGAAACATGGGCAACTTACGTATTTACTTTAAGCTAGAACCTACCATCATAAAGGTCATCAGAAAGTCCACTGCTGAACGAAGGCCTCCCCTAATGATTTCCACGCGGACCGATCCCTTGCAGTTGACATCCATCTGCTACCTGCCACCTTAACCAGATCATCAGACCATCTGGTTGGGGGTCGGCCTACGCTTCGTTTTCCGTTACGCGGACGCCACTCGAGAACCTTTCCGCCCCATCGGCCATATGGTTCGTATGGTAATGTGCATTTATACAGACAAAAGTTGAATAAGTAAATAATAAGAAATTACTGCCTTATTCCAACTCATTCACTATTTTCGAAGCACATATAGCGTCAGGCGTACCACTCTTAAAGGAGGGTCACGTACCCACATTCAATTTCGTCTTCATCACTAATGTAGGATTCCCGAGGAGCCATAAATCTCTGGCAATATGACGGCATGCTCAGACGTCGCGTGGTGCCGGCATTATTTACAAAATGGCTGCCGTGATGTCACTACGCTACGTCATAATGGACGAGATACTAGAGCTATTTTTGCGGAGATGTGACGTTGGCTACGTAAAGGATAGTACTTTCATAACTTCGCGAATGACAATGGCGTGAACTCCGTATATGCAAAAAGCAGTACATAATCTGTGCGCACAGACAACACGGAAAATCGACAACATATTAAAATGATTTCCACTTATTCGTCCATTTCCCTCTACAGATTTCAAGCCATAGGCCATCTGCTGTCATCATAGCTTATATATTCTTTGCTTTTGCGATTAGTGTCACTCACTCTGCATGAGCGTCCTAAATTACCTATCTACCTACCTACTTAACCAGTGAAATTACCGGGTATAAGAGACCTAACATCTGTTGTCTCGGGTGACGGGCGCAGTGCGGCGTTGATGGAGAATATAACTGTCTATCAGTTGTTTTCTCCTTAATGCCCTCTGTCATGGTCTGCGTATCACTTACCATCAGGTGAGCGTCCAGACCGTCCTGTACACTTATAACATAAAAAAAAAAAAAAATCCCCAAAAAACCCCTCTATGACATAGGTGCTGAGAATTAAACGAGTACACAAAAGTCGACCCTCGAAGGGTTAGTTTTAAGTTGATTATGTAATATACCAAAGCTAAAATGAAGTCCGTTAATAACAAAATACCAGCTCGCTGAAACAATTTCAAGGGAATAAATGAAGTTTTATCGTTGAAACTACATTCTCCGATAAAAGTTTCATTATATATTTTCCCTACATTACATATCTTTTACAGACTGAGTTCGCAGAAAGAAATAGGTATTTATTTACTTGGTTATCGGGTAAAGTTACTAACGACGTACGAGTATAATAATATGATTGTATTTATAGGATCCAGTCGTCAAATATAATATAATATGCCATTTACTTTGATGAATAATCAAATTTAATCGCATTGTTTGTCTATTGTTCTTCTGATGTGAGATGTAATAAATGAATTATTATTATTATTAATGACGCCAATCATCACAATTTAAATTTATAAAAAGCTGTGTAAACTAGTGGCTGTGTGTGCGTATGGGTGTGTCACTACGAGACCGGAAATATAGTCACATTGTGTGATTTTTCCCAGTTTGGTAAGGACATTTAAGTCTGATTGTTTGAAAATAAAGATGACTCGGACCTTGGCACGTTAAGCCGGACCAGGCTACAATCTTAGTATGGTAGTTGTTAAGACACTCCAATCCGCATTGAGCCCGCGTGGTGAGTAATGACCACAGACATCCGAATATACAATTAGACTGGACAAGCCGCCAAGTTTATAGGCAGTCCCCAGTGTCGCAATTTCTTTTCGGTTCTTACCTGTGAAAAGTTATTATATTTCTTGGTAAATTTACTGATTTATTGCGATGATGGCATGTTACAATTGCACAGGATGGCAATTTGGAAAAAAACGGTAATTTCTTCTTATATTCGTGCGTCTTGACTCGTCTCACAGAGCGTAAACTGGCAGCCAGTGTGTGCTCGTTGAGCTAACATTTGTCGCACTTTAAACGCGGGTTGCCCCATCTCCTGTATTGGGAAATCTGTGGTAATGACCCATAGTTTTGCTGTGCCGCAAGGGTAGTAGGTTGCAGATCGAAATATACACACACACACACACCCATCCATCCACTTATTATAGTAGCTGTCAATATTATATAATATGTTTGTTAAGCGCACAGCGTTTCGTTGAGGGTGAGAGGCCTGGAGTTCTAAAAGACAGGTGGGATAACTTATTTAGACTCCAGTCTGCCACTAACATTTATAGAAAATAAACACCGTATAATACTGTCATCATCATCAGCTCATTAAACGTCCCCACCGAGGGGCACGAGCCTACCCGTATAGGGTGATTAGGCCTTAGTCGTCCACGCGGGCCCAGTGCGGATTGGACGACTTCACACACAACCTTCGAATCTCTTCGCAGGCGTGCATGAAGGTTTCCTCACGATGTTTTCCTTCACCGTAAAAGCGTCGGATAACGTACATTTATTTTCGAAAATTCGAAAACACATTGGTACGTGTGGGGATTTGAACCTCAGCCCTCCTGGTAGGAAGGCGACAGTCCACACCATTGAGCCATCGACGCTCAATGTATAATACTGTGTCATTAATTGAATAATGTAAGTGGTGTGAAAATAAATAATTTAATTATTATACTTTTATTATTTATTATAGTAAAAAATCTTGCAACGTAGCTTTCATCCTAGTTAAATACGAGATAATTACTCATAATTAATCGCCTCTCCGCTTTCACCATGACGGTGGGGTGTAATTGAAAAAGTTTGCACGTTCAACAGTTATCCCCACCTCCCCTTTTGTGTATTATGGGGGTTATTTATGAAATATTTGTAATGATAGTACTAGCAACTAGATAGTATAGCCACTCGCAAGTTATCGCGGGATAAACAATGGACAATTTATTATTTGTGAGGAGAAATGGTGTTGTCAGACAGTTTATTTATATTAATAAGAGACAAGGACTGTCAGAACGCTCACCTGACGGTAAGTGATACGTCTGACCACGACAGAGTGGCATGGAACAAGACCAAAAACTGATAAACAGTTATTATTCTCCATCACTGCACTGCGCCCGTCATCCAAGACAACAGATGTTAGGTCTCTTATACCCGGTAATTTCACTAGGGATCCATATAAATATACAATGTCCAATTTGGACAACATTGGCCTACGGGGGACAATACAGGTTTGTTATTGCATAGATATGCAACGAGCCAACACTACCAGTGATACTCGTACCCAAGTCCGGTGCTCAGTTCTTTTTTTTACAATCATAGGTTTGCGTTTGACGCCGCCTTGCCTGATGTTAAGCACAGACGAAGCGCCTAGGATGGAAACAGCTTACCTAGATAAAAACCTATTCACTCTTGATTTAAAGATCCCCATATTGTACCCTTCGGGAAACACAAACAGAACTATTGCAACTAAAAAGTTCCAATAGTCCGATCAACCGAACTAACAACCGGACTACTGCTACTAGAGGAAACAATCACATCTCCAAGGAGCAAAGAACACGTAAACTGAATTTTTCATAGATTTTTTTTTACTCCTTAGCATATTGATATAAGTTAAAATTCGCATCGCAACATAATAATTTGCGACCATTAAGGAGTTTATACTAAAGTGTGAATATTCATTCGAACATAATTTAACCTTCGCCCGAAATTCGACTAACATTAATTGAAAAACTTAACGTCGTAATTTTCCACCTGCCCTTTATAAAGTAATTATGGAGTTAAGTTTTCTAACTTGAAGACATTTTGGCAAGATTACTTACATTTCAAGTCAGTCGTCGTTCAGTCATAATACGCTTACATATACATTTTGAACGACGTTGTAAATTTAAATGTAATAATATATTACGCATATATTTTTAATAAACCCTTGAATATCAATAAAAATTAAATTAAAAATGGAAAAAAACCCCTAAATTTTTCTTTATTGCTCTTTTTTCATATCAAGTTCAGTCCCCCAACGCGACGTTTTTTTTAGAATTATTAATAGATTCTTAGGTACTTTAACATTAAGTTTCTTTTATTATTTTTTACTTTTTAAAGGGAAATTACTTAAGTTCTTGTGTCGGGGGTTTTTTCAATTTTTATTTAATTTTTATTTTATACTTTTTATAGGTAGGTTAGGTTAAGTTAGATTTTAGTATATTATAATTTACTTACTACAATTTAGATTCTTGCAAGGGTATAGTTTACATTTTAGGTCAAGCTCGTTCGCTATTTTACTTATTAATTACTAGTTTTTCTTACTATAAATAGGCTAAAGGTCACATTGTTACTGATTCCAAGTATATTTGCAGTCATTCGGTTACTCTCCCCACTTTCACTCCTCACAACTTTTAAACGGCTCAACCGATTTTCATCAAACATGTCTAAGAACACTCGCACATATGTCACCTTTAATACAAAAAAAAAACTAAATTTAAATCACTGCATGCGTTCGGGAGTTATGATGCCACAGACAGACAGACACACAGACAGACAGACACGTCAAACTTATAACACCCCTCTTTTTGCGTCGGGGGTTAAAAAAGAAGTTAAAAACTAGTTTGAATCTACCAAAGCTTCGGAAAGTTGATTTACTGAGAAGATTTAGAAAAGAAACTCAGTACTTAGGTATATGTAGCTGCTCGAGAGTATGGATATATATATTTATTATTTATTGGATAAAAATGTCCTTATTACTGCTCAATAATTTTATGTATTAAGTACTTCCAATTTCTGTTAGCGAAAAAATTTTAACTAAAAACAGTTTCAAAACGTTTCTCTTTGATTGTTTAAAAAAACAAAAGGCCTTTACTGGTTTAATAGTACGGGATATTCCACCACAAGTAAAAATGAAAATGTGCATTCAGTAATTTTAATAATAAATAAATATCCACTAACATTCGCACAGCGCCATCTAGCCCCAAGTTAAGCGTGAAGCCTATATTATGGGTACTAAACAACGGATAAACATACTTATATACATTTTTTTTGTAAATACATACATATTATACATAGAAAACACCCAGAGCATTACAAACAGACATGTTCATGCACACAAATGTTTGTATTGCCCGGGGATCGAACCCGGAACTCTTGGTTGGAGTTGACCTCTCAACCGCAACACCAAATGGGTCGTCAAATGATACATAAATTATATAATAAATGACTCAAAGTGAAAAAAACACATTAAAATGTACAAATAGTGCGAATAAAAACGAGATCAACGAATAATTCGGAATAAATTTACAGTGCCAATTATTATAAACTACAGTCATGCTAGAGCGTCGGTGGCTCAATGGTGTGGACTGTCGCCTTCCTACCGGGAGGGCTGAGGTTCAAATCCCGACACGTACCAATGTGTTTTCGAATTTTCGAAAATATATATTCGTTATCCGACGCCCTCACGGTGAAGGAAAACATCGTGAGGAAACCTTCATGCACGCCTACGAAGAGATTCGAAGGTTGTGTGTGAAGTCGTCCAATCCGCACTGGGCCCGCGTGGAAAAAAAGGCCTAATCACCCTATACGGGTAGGCTCGTGCGCCTCGGTGGGGACGTTTAATGAGCTGATGTTGATGAACAGTCATGCTATTCGTACATTTTGACAGTTGTTTTTCACAACCGTAACATGGCAACACCAATGTTGCCGCCATTTGTTTATCAAGCCATCACGTAAATCGGCAGATGTTTGCGCCACATCCTTTCCTCACACATAAAAAGCGACAAAAGGAAATCAATCCATCTGCGCCATATTGGCGGCACGCGTGAACGGAGCCCTGTGAGTCAAATTGTAAGAGATATTCTCACAAGAAAAGATATTACAATCAGATGCGACGTCGCTTTACTTTTAATACTTTAAAAAGACCTTAAAGCTTTTTATCAGATATACATTCATCGTGTCAAGAGTATCTACGTAGTAAGATCTTGACATATTATTATATCCCCAGAGTTTGGTCTCTTTAATAAACTACGAGTAGCAGACATGCCAGTATATTAAACATATTCTCGACTTTATAGACACACTTGTACACTTGATTTTGTGCTTGCTTGTTATCGCAATACAAATTAAACATTTTTAAATACGAATAAACAAATAGTGATGGAGTGATTTGTATTTGTTGGCATACCAAAAACAAATAAAAAATAAGCATTGTCAAAGTGTAATTCATAGTTTGAAATTACTTACCAATTATTAACTACTCTTAATCGATGGTCATTAAGGTTCCTTAAGCCTAGGCACCCAAAAATTTATTACTTCTTGTGAATAAAAAAGGATGACATTTCAATGGTACAGAGGCATTACCAGATACCGGTTAAGCCTCTGAATTAATTTATCTGATGTCAAATCAATTCTGAAGGAATGAACCATGAATAACACTGGCATCTACACGAAATGATTCGTCTATAATTTAGTCGAATTCTCTCCTCGAAACTTAATAATACATACATGTAAGTTCGAATGAATAAATACTATCATCACAATATTTTTTTTACTGGCAATACCATTGTACAATCATTCTCTTTAAGCTGCAGTACTCGCTCGCCGCCATTTGCAATATTTACATAATGACGCCACTACGCATATATCTGCTCGACCCATCCATGTATAACAATATGATCGCACATTTTTTTTTGTTATTCGTATCGAAAATGGGAAATATGCTCCTATTTTGCCGGCCAATATTGTGATTCATTTACATATTAAAGACGGAAACTATACAATATATTGATTGATGGCTTAGACGTCGTCAGCGTATTAGGTCATCGACATTATGACCACGGCCCACGCCATTAACATACGATTCACCATAAAAAGTACGAAAAATAATGTTGCCTTTAAAAAAATCGTAAACATTAGTAGTTTCTTCAGTAACTTCGGAAATATTAAGTAAGTGGTTATTGTTAATGATTTTTTCTTTGGTTTCCAATCAGCAATAAATCGCTTAAAAAGAGTAGGACTTTTAATCAACTCCATCCTAGCTGTCTTCAAATTTTGAGTGAGATGAAATAAAAGACGTAAAAAATTATTAAAAAACATAATATGTTGATTAAAATGACTATTCAACTAAGCATCCACACAAGTATGAGCAAATTTCCCCATGGGATCACCGATCGCTCATCTCAGTAAGTTTTAATTGCACCTAATAGGCAAAACGCAATGGTCCTTCGAGGCGGATAATCGAGCGGGGTTTACAGAAGGCTTGCCATATAACCGGGAACACAGGGATTATCCCGGTATTTTGCATGTTCTACCGGTTCCAGTTTTTACCTTATGAACCCGGATTAAACTACTAATTTTGTAACAAATATTCCTAACAACGAATGACAAACTGACCTGCCGATGAGTTAACTTTCTAAAAACTTCGATCTTCCTATTCAATATTTTTTTTATTATTTATACTATACATAGGTTTTATTATATTATAGGTAGATGAAGTGATTAAATTATCTGGGGTATGTTATATTACTTATATTAGCGATTTGGCAATTAAACAGCAGTGAGGTCGTTTAATGTGTTACCGACATAATATCATACCCCCAAAAAAACAAAATACTTTTACCATGGCCAAGACACAATAGCCGTGGAATAGTTGGTACACGATTGCCGTATAATTCCCAGATTTGATATATTTTCATCTGGCAACCCTAGTTCACAGTCGCACCGCAACTATCACGCGGGGTGTGAACTCACCACAGCGGCACTGAGCTCGATCAATGACAGCGTAGGGCTACCACACACTATGGATTTTCATGATGTTATTCCAAATTTTTATTTAATGACAGATTTTTTCAATACAAAAACAGGATGTTAAAAAGTCAAACTTTACATCAAAATTTAAGGCAATATTATTAGGTAATAAATAATATTTTTTTATACGTAAACGGTATGAATGAACCGCATATTTTAACACTTTGCAAGTAATCCGAAGACAAAGGTCGGAAACCAACTAAGATCACACTAAGGCTAGATGCTCAATCACGAAGAAACGTCGGCCAAAAAATGTCCGAGTCCCATAACACATATCGCAGCTTTCATATTATAGGAGCACAATTCTAAAAACATGATTGTTGGGAAAACTCGTTTGTAGATTTTGAGCCCTTCTGCTCTCACAAAATCAGTCATAAATAAACTAAAACATTAATTGTAAAATAATAGAATATAATAAAAGAATGTCTGTTAGATATGAATTACTTATCGCATATTAAGTTTGTCCCATCATTATTAAAACGACACACTTTACTTGGAAATATAAAAAAGGCATAAATTAAGTTTTTGCGGCTTCATTGCACGTTCTGACTCTTTCTATCAAGAGCGTCATGTAGATGTATTGATTTTGGACCCGTTTATAAGTAAAACTCAAAAATGCTAATTTTTGGGATGTGCCCCTATAGTATGAAAGGTGCGATATGTTAGGTATTGTTTTGACGACCCATTTGGTGTTGCGGTTGAGAGGTCGGCCGCAACACCAAGGGTTCCGGGTTCGATTCCCGGGCAGTACAAACATTTGTGTGCATGAACATGTCTGTTTGTAATGGTCTGGGTGTTTTCTATGTATAATATGTATGTATTTACAAAAAAAAATGTATATATGTATGTTTATCGTTGTTTAGTACCCATAATACAGGCTTCACGCTTAACTTGGGGCTAGATGGCGCTGTGTGAATGTCAGTGGATATTTATTATTATTTATTATTATTATTGTTATATTTAGAACATAAAATTATTTACTTAAATTTTGACTTGACTCATGGATACGACTTTCTGGGAAAGCATGTGCTCTGCAGTGGTAAATAGGATGATTTGTTGGCTAACAGATTGACATTGCGGTCCAACTAATAAATTAAAAATAAATAAGCATTTTAGAAGAAAACTCAACGTCATTTTTGCTTAACATCAGGCATAATAAGAGAGGTCATTCAAATGAAAAGACGCCAGCTTTAACGAGATGATACGCAAAAAGGACAAAACATTAATTCAATTGTGTCACGTCATAAAACATCAGAACCAACAGACTGCGTCGAAATTATTCATGAATATGCAAACATTGTAGTCCGGGTCGTTTGTGACGGAACTTACAAATAGGGTTGCCAACGGTTTAAGATGTAACTGGATATGTGTATTTTTAAATATTAGCAGATTAAATTTCATCATCATGAGCCTATAACGGCCTATCGCAGGGCACAGGCCTTCTCGCATATCATAGCTATAGGGAGATAAGGCCGTTACCCACGTCTTCGAAGCACGAAATCATCGTTATTATTTCTGCAATGTCTAAACTAAACTAGGGAAAAACGCATAAAAAACGTTTCGTTGTCATCATGGTATCTTCAACACCATGGCTAATGCTGAGTGGTATACATTTTCTTTGACTTTAGTTTCAAGTTTTTATGTTTAAGGTAATATTGTATTTTGTCACAATAAACATTTCTTTATTTCCCCGTGGAATTCGAACTCACGACCACCAGGTCACGCAGTTGAACGCTGCGCTCACTAGACCATGGAGGCAAGTATTAAATTTAACAATATATCCACCGTTTATAAAGCGCCAATTTGCCCCAATATAAGCAAATAGCTTGTAAGAGCTTTGCCGACATTTCAAATGGGAGAGTACAAAATAAACATGGAGGAAGAAGGGACTTTGGGTCTCCGTATCCCACACACTGGGCGAAACACAACGTAAACAGTGTTGCACCTAAGACCTTTTGGGGCTAGATCTAGCGCTTTTTACTATACGTGAACTCCTCTTTAACAATTTAGCCCGAAAAGGGTTGCCTAGTTCCACGCTAACCATGGCATACTTTCTCGCTTTTTTAGACGCTCTACATCTTTTTCAGAATATTTGGTAGATAAAATCTTTTTTTGGTTATTGAAGCTCGATCTAACGCTTATTTACTTCCCCTATAGCCCAATTTCTAAAACTAAAATGGCAACACTGAACGCAAAACGTTTTCTTTCTTTCTTATAAATATGTGAGTTATTATTAAACTAATCCTACTTTGTAATCATTCATTCCTTTATTAGACAAACGACTTTACGCTCTAACAATAAAGTGGAACGTGTGAAGGTATACTCCTATTTTATTTTATTGGCTGGCAACCCTATCCATAAAATATACGGGTGCAGATAAAGTTTACGTTGACACCGTTGGCTGGACGTTTGTAGTTTTATTATTGTCGAAAACCGATATCGATTTTACTGCGGAGTACCTAACTAACTGAGTAGTTACTAGGTGGTAGACTCGGTACTGAGTTGTCTAGGTAGTACCACCGCAGTGACAGATATCGCCCCGTGAAATAGGAGTGTTTCACACTTCAGTGTTTCAGGCACTGTAGCTAGTAAAATTAAAGGGGATTGAACAAGAACACTATATATCTTTAGCTGACCAATACCGGCACAAGACGGCACGACGACCGACCAATAGCGGCTCAAGAAGAAGACGCACTGTGCGTCGAGTGTTCTGAGTGGTCAATAGCATTTCCTACGCTTATAAACTTCATGCTATAGGCCTTGTGTCCTACTTTTGAAACTTAGATTGCTTTACTTAAGACAATAAAACAATTGCTAAGCGAAATTCTCTGGTCTGCCCAGCCATTAGGTATATGCCACCTAGCAACCCAAACCTAATATGAACTCGTAGTGTAAGTCCAGACTTAACTTTATTACCAGTTAAAATGCAGTGGACATTTATCCATCCATCATCATCAGATCATTCAACGTCCCCACCGAGGGGCAGAGCCTACCCGTAAAAGGTGTATAGGCCTTAGTCTTCCAAAACAGTGCGGATTGGCCGACTTCACGCACAACCTGTGCATCTCATCGCAGGCGCGCCCAGGTTTCCTCGTGATATTTTCCTTCACCGTAAAAGCATCGGATAATCGTACATATAATTTCGAAAATCGAAAAGCCGGTGCGTGGCGTTATTTAAACCTGCACCCTCCAGATCGTAAGGTGACAGCAATCACCACAGATGCTCTAAATCATTTTATCAATCCTTTTCTACAACTTAACCGTTTTCTTCTCAGCCCTTACTGAAACATGATGTATTATGTCGTCGTATTGAAAAAGTTTTCTAAAGAAATACTATTCGCGAGCAATCCCTCATTGATTTATTTATGCGCAGGTTAAAACCAGTGGACAGCCCATAAATCCATCGATTGTATATCGAGGGCACTTCGCCTGGTATTGTCAATATTTTTTGTATGTACCACTATTATATACACAACCATAGTAGTATTTATTTGTTACTTTTATTTGATGGAAAATACAAAGATGAAAGAAATTATTGTTGTAATTATGAAGAAGTAGAAATTAAGAAGAAGTAGAATTCAGAAGAAGAAGTAGAAGTAGAAATTATGTAGAAGTTGTTGTTAATAGTTTGCAGAATAATTTTCTTCAGATAAAAGTTCCTTTAAGGTAACTCCAAGGTCCAAGCAGGGTAGATTATTGTGCGGATTATTTATTATATACTTGTAGCAGTGTTTATTATCTGTAATAATTATATTTACTGTGGGCCATGTTAATAAACGTAAGTAAATCTTAAGTTTAATTAATCTTTTAAACAAAAACATTAACTGCAAGTCATACCCACATAAATAAATAAACAGAATACGGTAAAAGACAAGAGCTGAGTCTATAGTGATTTTCGCTATGAGTTCGCCCCGCGAAATTCAAACCCACGATCGCCCGTAACTGTCTAAACCCATCATTCATAACACTGAACCATAATGACGGCTAATGAGCTGTGACGTTGATTCACAAAACTACAAACTTTCTCTTGATCGTGTATGATTGTAATAAACATATTTGGTGTTGCGGTTGAGACGTCGACTGCAACACCAAGGGTTCCGGGTTCGATCCCCGGGCTGTACACACATTTGTGTGCATGAACATGTCTGTTTGTAATGGTCTAGGTGTTTTCTATGTATGATATGTATGTATTTCCAAAAAAAAAATATAAGTATGTTTACCCGTTGTTTAGTACCCATAATACAGGTTTCACGCTTAACTTGGGGCTAGATGGCGCTGTATGAATGTCTTTAGATATTATTTCTCTATAGCATGTTAAAAGCTATTACATAAAGCTTCAACTGATTCTCGCCAAGATGATATATTGTAATTGTGACGTCACGCTACAAAGCGTCACCACTAGGGTTTCCAACTGTTTTAAAGAAATTTTATTTTACTTTATTTTATAAGGTACAACAACAGAATATAAACTGAATCATCCGTAATACAGCATAAGGCATAACTTTTTAAATGTATATATCCCAATTATAGATTGTACACAGCATTTTTAACAAATAATAGCAAACATGCAAAGATGAACGGAACAGCGAAAAACGATTGACATGAATACACTTACACAATAGATATTTTAAATGAATATGAACAGTTAAAGATGTCAGTGTGAGAGCAATGATTATGAAATACCGGGAAAAACTAGTAGGTAGTATATTTTTCAAAAATTAAGCAGTCATTGATATGTAATATATATATTGTCAATTACGTATTGTAGGTTGCTTGCCCTTTTTCTTAATATGTTGCTTAATTTTGAAAAGTTGTAGATGACAACTAAAGTTACCGACGTAGCCCGCCGGATCAGCAAGTTGAAGTGGCAGTGGGCTGGTCACGTATGTCGCAGAACCGATGGCCGTTGGAGCAGACGAGTTCTGGAGTGGAGACCGCGTCTCGGCAAGCGTAGCGTAGGACGCCCTCCGGTCCGATGGACCGACGACTTGCGAAAGGTCGCTGGTGGAGGCTGGATGAGGAAAGCGGAGGACCGGGATATCTGGCGCGAAATGGGGGAGACCTATGTCCAGCAGTGGACTGCGATAGGTTGAATAGGTAGATGACATTTGTTTGACAACATTTTTGTATAGTTGTTAAGTTTCAAATAAACTTACATCATTCAAAAAGCTTTATTTTATATCCCTTAAATGGTCCGCCGATTTGATAAATAGATCATCATCATCATCAGCTCATTAAACGTCCCCACCGAGGGGCACGAGCCTACCCGTATAGGGTGATTAGCCTTAGTCGTCCACGCGGGCCCAGTGCGGATTGGACGACTTCACACACAACCTTCGAATCTCTTCGCAGGCGTGCATGAAGATAAATAGATAAAATATTTGTAAACGATAATATGTATGTAGTAAAAAACGGTTATTTCAATAATAAAAGCAGACACTCCAATTTAAATAAATATCCACTGACGCTCGCACAGCGCCATCTAGCTCAATGTTGACGGAGGAGTTTGTAGTTTGAGTACTTAACAACCGATAAACACTTATATATATATATATATATATATATATATATATATATATATATATATATTATAAATACGAGTACAAACATATTATACACAGAACACCATTACAAACAGACATGTTCATCCACACAAACAATTGTACTGGCCGGGGATCGAACCGGAACCCTTGGTGTAGTAGCCGACGCGAAGTCACCACCATTACATCAAATGGGTCTACGTTCATTTTATTATTTCATATATATATATATATATTTATATATAAATCGGGACGTCCCACCTGACACGTACGTTTGGCGAGCCTAGTTACGGTCCCCTTTGCCCTACTGACCCGCAGGTCGGATTCATATAAAATTGTGTACATCGAGGGCTCGGTGCTGGGATTGGTACTTACGACACCTTTGGTACAGGTTTGCAATATGGTTATGGTGGTTTATGATTTACAAAAACTTAACATTTTGCACTCATTCGTTCAATATTCGACGACCCATTTGGTCGAATGGTTGAAACGTCGACTACTACACCAAGGGTTCCGGGTTCGATCCCCGGGCAGTACAAACATTTGTGTGCATGTACATGTCTGTTTGTATTGGTCAGGGTGTTATGTATTTACAATATATATATATATATATATATATATATATATACGTATATTTATCCGAGAGAGCGTCGGTGGCTCAGTGGTGTGGACTGTCGCCTTCCTACCGGGAGGGCTGAGGTTCAAATCCCGACACGTACCAATGTATTTTCGAATTTTCGAAAAATATATGTACGTTATCCGACGCTCTTACGGTGAAGGAAAACATCGTGAGGAAACCTTCATGCATGCCTGCGAAAGATTCGAAGGTTGTGTGTGAAGTCGTCAATCCGCACTGGGCCCGCGTGGACGACTAAGGCCTAATCACCCTATACGGGTAGGCTCGTGCCCCTCGGTGGAAACGTTTAATGAGCTGATAATGATGATGATGATGATATTTATCCGTTGTTTAGTACCCATACTACAGGCTTCACGTTTAACTTGGGGCTAGATGGCGCTGTGTGAATGTCAGTGGATGTTTATATTTACTTATTATTATATTAGAGCTTGTTATAGTAGAATTTAATTGGTAACACCATTTTAAACCGTTAACAATAAAGTTATACCGGAATACCAAATATACAGTTGGACTTAAAAGTGTTGTATCCTCATCAGCTCATACGTTCTCACCAAGTGGCACGAGCCTGCCAGTACCCGGGTGTATAGGCCTTAGTTGTGCGCGGGCCCAGTGCGGATTGGCCGACTTTACGCAATGCCACCTGGCAATGAGCTACCGTCGCTCTCGTTATCGTTATGTCAAGTTAATAAGTACAATTAATGATTAAGGGCCTGTTGGCAGTCACATTATGTCACTACTGACTTACGTACAGGTGTTACCGCCATCTTCTAAAACAGTATTACTTTAATGATACGTCAGCATTTTTGTACCAGAAAAGTCGAAGTAGTCCCCCCCCCCCAGTAACACGTATCCCCCTTCCTTGCCCCCGAATAAATCTCGCCGGGCCTGGTATTGAATACTAATAAGACTTATCAATTGCTGAGGCTGCCCTGGCTTTTGGTATTACACGGTTTATACCGAATGGAGTAGTCGAGGTGAGGTATTTTAATTTGAGACTAGTTTTCTTAGTTAATTCAAGGATCCCCTTTTATCTTAAATGTTTTTAATGCATACCTACACATACATAAATCAAATTCAAAAGTGCTTTATTCAAATAAAGCATTAAATGATACTTGAATTTGGGGCCAGATTGGATATTTACATAAAGCTCATACGAACTATAAGAAAACCAATAAAATTTATTTTTAAACGACCTATGAGTCCTAAAAAATGGACTCTTTCAGAACACTCAGTTTGTTAAATAAAATCACAGATAACTTTGCATGATACTAAGTGATAGTATATATACTTTCGGCGAATCTCAGAATCTAAATCTGTACTCATATGCTTAAATATACTGGGCTTTCAAAGTTTCCGAGCAGATAACACGAGAACCGAAATAATAGTGCATATAAATAATACGAGCACTTAGAACGCTTAAATTCTACGTCATGCTAACAATTAGTTAAACTCAATGAAAATTTTCATCAATTTTCAAGGTTCAATTATGCGTGAAACAATTATTTTATTTTCCTATATATATTTGCCAACCTTTGGAAATCACCCAAACAACAAAATTAAAAATCTTGTGACGTTTCTATCAAAACGTATGCAACACGAACTGCATACATATACCTACATAAAACCGTATGTATATTTATATTATTCTATACAAACTATAATAGGTACCTGTTAATATACAAATTTGTGGAAATCCCAATTATTACACTATACACAATAAAATAATACATAAAAACCAATAATATCATATATTACAAGAGAGCCAACTAACTGGCTAAGTAGGTGTTTCTATCTTCAACAAAATCTGTTATTACCTAGAAGTAAAAAACTTAAGAAAAAACAGTTTACATTAAATAAATAATTTAATCTTTTTACTGACATATTAATATCGTACGTAACTTCTACTTTATGATAAAAAACACGGACCTAAATATTTTTTTCAGTTCCCTTATCATATTCAAATCTCATCTAAGAAAAAGTTTAACTAAACCATATAATACCATCGAAGGCGTAAACCAAGAAATAAAAGATAGAAAACAATATATTGATCAGCTAAATAACTAAAAGTAAATAATAATCAGTCTTACTTACATCATATCTCACGCCCGCTGAAGTGAAATCTTTTTCACTTAATAACAAAAACTTTCAATTTCAACATACTTTCGCGATCGCCGGTTCCCTCGGGCGCTTAGTCCCGAATAACTGAAAAGCGTCAGGATAAAATCAACCTAAATTTAAACCTTGCCGATAAACTTTAATTAGGTCCATATTAAAAAATAGTTGATCATTAATATAATTAACAAACGCTATCGCAACGGCTTTGTTATCAGTTAATTACGTTTAAAAACGGTAATACAAATTTTAATACATAGATTATATTATAACAATGATTTTGAAGTTGCATTTTTATATTTAAGACCTAAAATTGTTTTCTCTTCACAAAGGTCTTAATGCAGCTTTACAATAGATACAATATAATGTTTACAATTGGTCGTTCACTTAAAAACTATTGAAATTGAAATTGAAAAATGCTTTATTCAAATAAATCTTTACAGATACTTTTGAATCGTCAAAACAGTATATATTTTTTTTATTAAATCTAATGACTCTACCACCGGTTCGGAATGCTGCCATCCAACGAGAATATAGTGAGAGATTAAAATATTTTAATATGATAACGTTGAAGGCTCGCTGTAAACGACATGACTTGCTTTGTTTGCATAAAATAGTCCATTCTACTATAGATTCACCAAATCTTATATCCTCAATTAGCATTAATACTCTGTATAGATCAAGACGCCCAAGCACTTTCTCGATACAGACTTTTAAAAACAACACGTCTTTCTATAATCCCCTGGTTAGAATGTGTCGTACGTATTACGAGGTGGTTCGTAGTGGGGGTTGCATGGATATGTTTAATTCTAATTTTGCTCAGTTCAAAAGATTGACTTCAGATTTGAAAAAGGCTAGTGATATGACCCCGGCTCCACCAAACTAGTCCAAATAATATGAAAATTTTATTGACTAAGTTGCTTTACCTTGTTTTTGTTATTTTTATTAATTTATGTGTATGTAACTCTGTCTGCTGCTGAAGATTTCAGTGTATCATTGAACACTATTTATAGATTGCTGTCTAGATTTACTAAAAAAATATTTTTGTATCTATGTCTGTATGACAGTAATATGTCTGTGTACCAAAGTTAAATAAACAGATTTACAATTCATATGTATGACATATGCATGACAGATGCAGTGTTGAAGGAACCAATAACTGTCCATAAAAGTACCTTATAGCTTCAATATGGGCAGGGATGACAGAAACTATTCTCTCTCTTTAACCTATCCACTGTTGGACATATGTCTTCCCCATTTTGCGCCATATATCCCGGTGTTCTGCTTTTCTCATCCAGCCTCCACCAGCGACCTTTCGCAAGTCGTCGGTCCATCGGGCCGTTGGGCGTCCTACGCTACGCTTCCCAAGACGTGGTCTCCACTCCAGAACTCGTTTGCTCCAACAGCCATCGGTTCTGCGACATACGTGACCAGCCCACTGCCACTTCAACTTGCTGATCTGGCGTGCTATGTCAGTAACTTTAGTTCTCTTGCGGATAATATCATACAGAAACTAACTATCCACTCATTAAAATCAATGAGTATTTATTCAATTTAGGTCCCTAATTGGTCCTCTAACTAGTTTAGCCCCGTCTATCGTGGCACAACACACAGTTACTCTCGCCAGTTCCCGCGAAACTTAATTTGGCGCGCTTAACAGCAAGTTAACAAATTTCGATTAAGAAAGGGGAAAGTCCTCGTTACACGGAAACTAATAAAGGAGTGGAACAAGTATCTTCCCGGGGCGAGCAATTAGCCAAGGAGTCCGGAGTTAGTGCCGGATGCTGGTGCTAATTAATATATAATCAGATTTCGCTCGCCCTCATGCTATGTTCCAGTGTTTCCCTAAAGAGGGACATTATGATGCTGTTGATGAATGAACTACTTAGTTCACAACATGGACGTATGAAAATAATTCGGACGGACTGTCATCAGAATATATGTGTTGCGAATTGAAGTGGCAGTGGGCTGGTCACGTATGTCGCAGAGCCGATGTCCATTAGAGCAGACAAGTTGAGGTGGAGACCGCGTCTTGGCAGCGGAGCGTAGGACGCCGGAATGATAAACCGACAACTTGCTTTAGGTCACTGGTGGAGATAGGATGAGGAAATCGAACGGTCAGATATCTGGCATAGATTACGGATCTATGCCCGGCAGTAGACGATCAATCTGCGATAGGTTGAAGAGAAGTAAAAAATCGCATGTATTTACCCACAATACAAAGACTTTAATCTGCGACACTCCGAATACTCACACCTCTTTAGCTCAACGGCGCTCCCCCGGGATAATGTGTCCCGCATTACCTGAAACAAATAGCCGATCGTTAGTCCCGTTATTAATTACCCACCTGACACGTCAGATTACTAATTTCGTAATTAATTGCTCCCGAGGAAGGTCGACCTTAATGGCTGGCAAATGCCAAATTACCGCGATCTTGGAATTTAAATGGCTTGAGAGATTCACTGAATGCAAGTAAGTATGCATCTTTACGTTGTGCTGAGTGGGAGGTAACATTCTCTGTGGTAGATCGCAGCATGATACGGGTGTCGTCCAACCCGCACTGGGCCGCGTGGACGACTAAGGCCTATACACCCTATACGGATAGGCTCGTGCCCCTCGGCGAGGACGTTTAATGAGGTGATGATGATAATTCGGGGATCGTGGGTACGAAAAACGCTGGGAGACCGCATAGTGAAAAGTCACTTTGTGCGACATTTCCAAGTTTTGTTAAGACATTGCACGCAAGTACAAAATTTATAATTGTATATAACTAAATTTTTATGTATGCGAAAGGTTATATAATAACTATTTCAAAAATTTTTATGTTTCATGTTAAGTAGGGGGCCTGGTGACCTGTGTCACGGGTCTTTGAACCTACATAGGCACCAGTCTCCCACGAATGGCTTTCAAAGGTTTATTTTTGTTAATTTTAAGGATTTTTGTAATTTGTGTTTCTGTGTCATTTGTGGTGAGAAATAAATAAATTTTATTATTATTATTGCAGGCTGATCACCAAATTGTCTAGGCACATGATCCCAGATCTCTTGATTGAGAAAGATTCTTTCTCTCAATTTATGAAGTTTATGTAATTTAACATTTTCTTCGATTGGCGATGCCGTTGAATACATCAGCATCACTAACTGACAAGATCTTTTATAACCTAAAAAACTCCGAGGAAAACATCCTCCATTTTAAAACCGCCAGAAGTGAGTTACTTAGGAATCAAACAAAGGAAAAAGCTCACGTCAAAATAAATTACGAATCACAAATTGCACCACGAAAAGTAACTTATTACCATGTAAATAGCCGTGTACGAAACTTTAATAATAGGGCGTGATGCTAAAGGGGATTTACGAGGGCCGTAGGGTTAAGAAGTTTACGAGTTGCACCGAGATATTGTACTAAGCCATGGTTTGAATTTTTCCTGAATAATTCAACTCTATGTTAAGAGCATTCAGCTGAACAATTAGGTTATTATTGTTTGGCAAATAAAAGTAAACGCAAGGAGCCGTTTTCTGTACCTATTATATGTTATTTGCCGTCGGTCTCGGCTAACATCTTAGTACGGTAGTCGTAAAACGTCGGGCTTGGTGGGTTACAGCCTAACCTCCTCAAAACAATGCTGTGTGGAAAGGCCTAGGCCCCCCTGCAGTGGGACGTTATAGGCTCATTGGTACGGACTGTTGCCTTCCGATCTAGAGGTACAGGTTCAAACGCCGCCACGTACCAACGTACCAATGTTTTTTCGAATTATCAGAATTATATGTCCGTTCATACGACGCTATAACAGTGAAGGAAAACAAAGTGAGGTAACCTGCATACGCCTATGAAGAGGTACGCACCCCAAGCCCACCCCTAGGCCTATAGGCCTTAGTTGTCCACGCGGACCCAGTGCGGATTGGCCGATTTCATACACAACCTTTGAATCTCTTTGTAGGCGTGAGCAGGATTCCTTCACGATGGTTTTCTTTACCGTAAGACCGTCCGATAAACGTACATATGGTTTCTAAAATGCCAGATAACATGGGTACGTGGCGGGATTTGAACCTGCACTTTCGAGATCAGAAAGCAACAGTCCACACCAATGAGCCAATGACGGTAAAGTAAACTACATAATTATATCGACAAAGCTTGCATTAGCATTATTTGTTTATACGCATCGCGTGTCCTTGACTCCTCGTTTTGTCGCCAACGTGTTGCGTCAGACGTTGCCAAGTAACAAAACTTTCCCTTGAAGCTTTTGTAGGGGAATTGGGCCGCGAGCGTTGGCCTGAACTGATGCAAAATTTAAAAACGTCAAGGTTCATGCCAACTTTTATAGCACAAAGAAAGCGCCTGGCATTCCTGTACGAGCAAATACGCAGACGATTGTGTTTGACCTTTTTAAAATGCATAAACCTTAATATTACATAGTACCTACTTGTTTTTAGTTTCACTACAAAATCCGTTTAGAATTTACAATTCCCTTAAGTATAATAAAAATCGTCGGTGGCTCAATGATGTGGACTGTCGCCTTCCTACCGGGAGGGCTGAGGTTCAAATCCCGACACATACCAATGTGTTTTCTAATTTTCGAAAATATATGTACGTTATCCGACGCTCTTACGGTGAAGGAAAACATCGTGAGTAAACCTTCATGCACGCCTGCGAAGAGATTCGAAGGTTGTGTGTGAAGTCGTCCAATCCGTACTGGACCCGCGTGGACGACTAAGGACTAATCACCCTATACAGGTAGACTCGTGCCCCTCGGTGGGGACGTTTAATGAGCTGATGATGATGATGATAATAAAAAAGGATACTCTTTACTCTTACTAAAAAATAAGTGTTCATTATTTACCCTTGATAACAGGGCCCCGTGTAATGTTGAAATAATAATTGATACTTCACCGGGCCACTTGCCCGGTGAAGCTGTAAAGGCCATCTGCGGCCAACAGCAGTAGTCAGTTCAAAAAAAAAACTTAAACACACAACATCCATTAGAAAATTACTGATCGAACTATTATAACACACAACTTACGCAGTAACCTTGGCACACTCGATTGTCTTGACCCTATAAGAATGACGTAACTATGACGTCACAGATGAATAAAACCTCTTCAAAAGCGCCACTAACCATGCGGAAAATGAATTTCGATCCTGATAGTCTGGATCGGCGCCATCTTGGGCAAAGCGCTATAAGTGCAAACTTTCTTTGAATTCAGAATATAAGCAGTTCTTGTGCCACGTTTCTTGAAGACACCTTGAATAAAATTTCTAAAAAATCTTTCTGCAGTGGCAAAATGTACACAATTATATCAAACCCATTTGGTGTTGCAGTTGAGAGGTCGGCCGCAACACTAAGGGTTCCGGGTTCGATCGCCGGGCAGTACAAACATTTATGTGCATGAACATGTCTATTTGTAATGGTCTGGGTGTTTCTATGTATATTATGTATGTATTTACAAAAAAATATATATATGTTTGTTTATCCGTTGTTTAGTATCCATAATACAGGTTTAACGCTTAACTTGGGGCTAGATGGCGCTGTGTGAATGTCAGTAGATATTTATATTTATTTAATCAGTACTTACACTGACTTGATAGGTTACTTTATAGGTAGGTAGAGACACAATGTTTACCTAACGCCATTTACGACCCAAACTCAAATCAACAAACTAAATGCACAACCACGGAGAAACGTCATCCAAAAAATGTCCGAGCTGCATGACACGTACATATAATTAGCGTTTTATTTAGAACGTAAAATTGTTTATTTAAAGTGTGACCGAAACGCGTCATAGAATGAGTACATAATCAAAAGAACGTGCACACAACAATGTCATTATGACATGTAGCGAGCGACGTAATGGACCGATGAACCGTTGGCCGTTGGAGCAGACGAGTTCTGGAGTGGAGACCGCGTCTCGGCAAGCGTAGAGTAGGACGCCCTCCGGCCCGATGGACCGACTTGCGAAATGTCGCTGGTGCAGGCTGGATGAGACAATCGGAGGGCCGGGATATCTGGCGCAAAATGTGGGGAGACCTATGTCCAGCAGTGGACGATAGGTTGAATAGGATAGGAGCGACGTAATATGAATGAAAATTCTGCCCAACTGAAACTTTTTGAGTGAGATTGTGCGTATAATTAGTTTTTTGTTTATCTGAGCGCCCACATGAGAAAAGCGGTGATGACATGTATTTTAACGTTCACCACATACACATAGCGAATTAAAACCATGATTGTTTAAATGTAAACAAAACCGGTGATTGTTTTTGAGTGAATGTGTGAGTTTTCGAGTGCAGGAGTACAAATTCTGCGTAGTATAGTGTGTTTAGCAACTCTATGAAAGCTTGAATCCTCAGCGATTATTTATGAGCATGTTAAGTGCTGGATCAACTGAGCTACTTTTTAATATATATTTCTTTCTTTCTTTCAATTTAAAAATCTTTATGTAGGACTAATGTTATGTTGTTGGTGAACCTAATAAATAAATTAATTTGTCAAAACGAAAAACGACATATTCCATTCGATTGTAAACTGAACGCATGTGCGTTATCAAGCCCTCAAAGAAACCTCGTTCGTAGTTATAAGTAAAATCTAATACAATCTTTACTTTACCCCAGTTAATACTTCAGCTGAACCGTTTAATCCGCTGTATTCCTCATCAATTACAAACTGTGCCACTGTGCCATGTTTGTTTTCGATCGCATGCAAATTACACAACAGAAACTGTGCACTGTTAAACTTATTGTTTAACTTCAGACAAAGTAAACAACAAAGCCAAGTTCTGCTGAATGCAAAAGTTGGGTCGAGTTTTTGTACGGCTAATTCGCTTCGCAGTCCATTGATCAATTTGTGTGCTAAGCATTGAGCTCGCATTGACGGCATTCCGCTGTTTGTTAAATGCACTTCAGTAATCACAACTTTGACAGACTATTTGTTGTTGTTTTGGAGATTTTACACTTTCCTTTCCATTGTATAAGTAGGTAAATAAATAAATATCCACTTACGCTCACACAGCGCCATCTAGCCCAATATTAAGCAAGGAGCTTTTAGTTAGCTAAACACGAGTGCGTTGCATTGGCAACGCACTCGCTGAAATTGAAAATGGGAGAGGGAAACGTCTTTTCTTTCGAACAGACAACTGCTGTAGGCCCCAGATGGCTTTTACTGCTTTACCAGGCAATTGGCGAGCGCAGATGGCTCTCAGCCTTAAAAATTACACGACTCTAAAGGCATCCCAGAGTGGGACTCGAACCTCGGCTTAGGGCGTTGCGGAAAAGTCTGGGGTAACCTTGTATATGTTTGGGGAGAGAAGCGGCCCGGCTTACGCCGGTTACGCGAATAGCGACTGAGAGAATCTACGGGGCATCGATGGTTCTGCCAGGCAAAGTCGGAACCTAAAATGTTGATTTGTAGTGAGGGAAAACGTAGTATATAAAAAAGGACTCTGTTAACCTCACATACCTAGTGCTCGGTGGGACCTAGTGAGACCTACGCGCCGCGATGAGCCGGTGGTAACTAAAGATAAAATCCTACTTCCCCTCCCTCTTCTTGTCTCTGCCCTCTCCTATTGTAAAGTTTTACACTCGTTGCTTCTTCGAATTTATTTACATTGCGGTATCGCTTAGCAAAAGTTGAACCGTATGATCGTTTGTCATCCCATTGAGTAAATAAAATGTTTTTAATATCATAATAACAGAGCCTGCTTTCGATTGGATAACATTGTATTTTACAATGTGACGCCATCGCTTATCTATTGTCACAATGTATGCACGCGTTTCTGTCCGCCCGCCATGATGAGCAATACAATGGGCGCGATTTCAACTAATGAATAGATTCACTGAACTAACTCCGCGATAGTGTTCATTGGACGGTTAATGGATTAGATTTTATTTCAATACAAGCTGTGCTCGCGATTTTTCGCGATAGTAAAAGTAGCCTAAATTACTTTTGTAAATCCACATAATTAGTAACAAATTCATTTAAGGTCGTACCTATACATCGATATGCATGCAGTCATTATCATCAGCTCATTAAACGTCCCCACCGAGGGGCACGAGCCTTACCGTATAGGGTGATTAGGCCTTAGTCGTCCCTGCGGGCCCAGTACGGGTTGGACGACTTCACGCACGACCTTTGGATCTCTTCGCAAGCGTGCGCAGGTTTCCTTACGATGTTTTCCTTCACCATAAGAGCGTCGGAAAATATATGTACGTTACATTTATTTTTCGAAAATCGAAAACACATTGGTACGTGGCGGGATTTGAACCTCAGCCCTCCTGTTAGGAGTGCGACAGTCCACAACATTGAGCCAACGACGCTCATGCATGTAGTAAAAAGCGGTTATTTCAATATACTGACAGGCTATGAATGAATGACCATAAATCACGCACTTGACACACAAACTACCGTGCTCCCAAAATTCACTAAGTTTACAACTTACCAGACCGGGATTTTTTCACAATATTTCCAAAGGTCCAATCTAAGTTGGGCGAAGTTAAAATTGGATAATACGATAAGTGCACGACCCGGTGGCTTTGGGCTGCCAATTTGCATACGCTAACACGGGATCGCTGGTAGCCTCATAATGTATACAGCAGGGTGCGAAGGTGCGAGTACGTTTGTTTGACGTCCAAGTTATTTTACAATCTCCCTCTTCAACCTGTTTCAGTCCATTGATGGATACAGGACATAGGCCTTACTCATACTGCCTCCACGAGCGGCCTTTCGCAAGTCGTCGGTCCTACCCGTACTAGCAGCTGAGACATGGACACTGATAAGGAGATTGGTTCACAAGTTGAAAGTCACTCAACGTACAATGGAGCAAGCTATGCTCGGAGTCCTTCTTAGGCATAAGATCAGAAATGATTGAATCCGTAAGGGAACTAAAGTTACCGATATAGCCCGCCGGATCAACAAGTTGAAGTGGCAGTGGGCTGGTCACATATGTAGCATAATCGACGGCGGTTGCAGAAGAGTCTAGAACCAGGATACGGACATACGGTAATTGTTATCCCGGTCAAATAGGACGTGAGATAAAATATTGTGTAATTGAATCAATAATTTGCTCAGGTATTGCTTGTATCGTGGATGAAAGTTCGCCGGGTCAGCTAGTAAAAAAATTTGCCTTCCCGCCAAACATCATTCATGACATCTGTCAAACGTCTCGGAATCGACAGTGGCAAAGGAGTGTTGCCATACAGCCAAGATTTATTTCTTTTAAATTGCTGTTGGCCGTAGATAGCATTTACAGCTTCACTGGGCAAATGGCGAGCGCAGGTGGCTCTCATACACGATACAATTTTCTTTGTGTCTTCTTGGCGGTCAGTGGGTTAATCCTGCCCAGCACCAGCGCTAGGTCACGCGGTATCAACGAAGGCGTCGGGACGCCCGCGGCTGGCGCATCGCTTCGATCGATACCCGCAATGCAACCAGCTCAACTACAAACCTGATTCTAATGGGTACATGAATGCAACAGTAGTGAAATTGAACATTAATTACCTAAAAAACAAAATTTTAAATGGATATATAAGATCACGCCTGCGAAGAGATTCGAGGTTGTGTGTGAAGTCGTCCAATCCGCACTGGGCCCGCGTGGACGACTAAGGACCCTATACGGGTAGTCTCGTGCCCCTCGGTGGGGACGTTTAATGAGCTGATGATGATGATAAGATCAGAATCCCTAGATACAGACAAAAACTAATGATTTTAGGGAGATTTCGGCGAATGGTTTATATAACTGTATTAAATATAATAAACAATTATCATATTTTTTTATTTGATTACCTATATTTTTGTGCGAATGTGGAAGGATACACGAACAGGGGACGACCCAGAAGGACTTACCTTGACCAAATTGGTCAAGTCCTTAAGAAGGCTGGGGTCCCAAGTAAGAGGAATAAAAGAGCTTGTATGAAAAGATTGATGGATGTGATTGAAGCTAGGGAAGTATGTCAGGACCGTGCAAAGTGGCGTTTCATCATCTCTGCCTACCCTTCTGGGACCAAGGCGTGAGCTTTATTTATTTTTATTTTTTTAATCTATATTTTTGAATAGAACTTGAATTTGGAACACTGTAATCATACTAATAGAGCCAAAACAAGCTTTTACTTTTTTTCTTGGACCGGTTTCAAGTCGATAGGTTTGTATCGTAGCTTTGAAACAAGTTGTATTGCCAAATAATAACAAAATAACCATAAAATATACCAATGTGATGTTGTTTATAATTGTTTGAATATATTTTTGCTAGGGAAAGATGTCATCTAGGTCAGTCAGCTAGGTCATGCAGAATTTGATTGAATATTTTTTTATGAGAAATTCATGATTGGATCTTGCAGGATTTATGCAAATGGTTTATCAAATATGAATCAGATTGTCTCAATTCTTAAACATATAATATGATGCCAGAATAAACAAGCCAATTGGGATTCTTATATACTAGCAAACAGTTCAATAACGAAACGTTAAGATATCCGTTACCATACGAAAGCGAATCTTGCAAACCAAGGTTGCCAACAACTTAAACGAAACGCAAGGTCATCGATGCGTTTCGCCCAGTCGTAACAAGGTCAACGTAACCTTAAAACCCATTTCTCCATAGGAAAGAGTCCAGGAATCGTGTCACCATGTAACGTGGCCATCTGCCAAGCCGCAACCAGGTGACCTAACCTTAACCTAGGTCATTCGGCAAGCGGGTCGGCAGATTTGAATCTGGTGTTTATTAGATTAGAGCAATGCCAAAGATGTTTAAAAATTGGTAGACCAGAGCAATGATGTAAAAAGTATAGATGCGTGATATGCTCACAAAACAATCGAAAAAAGAATGCAGCGACAGCACACACACACATATTTTCAATAAGCGTACATTTACCTAAACAAAGAGCCTACAAATGTATTCTCTTTGGCGGTTCGTTTTTTAGGCTTTCTTTAAACAATAAAGAACTCTCAATATTGACTTTAAGACCGATCTCTAAAGCTTCCGCTATCCGGCCATTGTGCTAATAAAAGTATTCCACATAACTAACACAACACCAGTGGTTGGCTTGTGCAAACGGTAGTCTTGCAAGTACACTTCGTGATAATACAGCTGTTCGGTTAGTTAGCATAAACACAAAATTCATCCCGCCCCCAACTTATTTAATGTATGCTTACGTGCCGCATACATTTATGGTGGCCTGCTCTGTCTATGTCATTTATGGTGGCCTGCTCTGTCTATGTCATTTATGGTGGCCTGCTCTGTCTATGTCATTTATGGTGGCCTGCTCTGTCTATGTCATTTATGGTGGCCTGCTCTGTCTATGTCATTTATGGTGGCCTGCTCTGTCTATGTCATTTATGGTGGCCTGCTCTGTCTATGTCATTGTCCGTGGAAAATAACAAGTACAATTTCCTTACTAATTAGGCCGACGAATTATTTATTTAATTAAAAAATATATTTCTATTTCAAGTTTCTGTAAGTGCCAAACTTTCATTACCAAACGGGCCTCTATTATTATTACAAACAGCCCTTTGTATTTGTCCTTTTTTAGTTTTAGCAGTACATAATGATGAATGATATATCTCGTTTCTGTTCCTTCAGAAAAAGTGTAGTTTTTTGCATCCTTGTTACATTATCCGACTAGGAACTCAAAATTTGTAAAACAATCCCTCTAAATGAGAACCGCTGAACACCGATACCTAGCTTTGCATAAGACCGTAGATGTTAAGTATTTTGTTAGTAAATATAAAAAGGAAAATTCAGTATTACGCCGCTACGTCAGGCTTTACAATCTGTAAATAACAAATTTCTTTGCAATTGCAACTAGATACTCGTAGTACCGATACGTACGTAGGCTAGTATTTGCTGCACGGCATCTTAAAATAGTTAGTGCGGTTATTTTTCGCTATGCCGTTGAACTTTTGTCCTTGTCGAAGTCGGTCAATAGTTCGGATTCATGATGACAAATAGTTTTTTAGATAATTTGTTTTATTTGGCTGTGTACAATATAGAGATGCCAAGGAAGAGGGGTACGTTAAGCCGTCGGTCCTGGCTTCAATCTTAGGAGTGTTTATAACCACCAACGAATTGAGCATTGGGTTTCTGTCAGGCATAAAATCAGAAATGATGATAAGCAATGTACCAGTGGGCTGGTCACGTATGTCGCAGAACCGATAGCCGTTGGAGCAGACGAGTTCTGGAGTGGAGACCGCGTCTTGGCAAGTGTAGCGTAGGACGCCCTCCGGCCCGATGGAACGACGATATACAAAAGATCACAAGAAACTTATGTCCAGCAATTGGCTATATAGGTTGAAGAAAGGAGATGTCAGTTCAATCCCCCACAAACAATTCGAAACGCTTACAAATAGGAAAACGAAGTTCTGAACATAAGTTTACGATATAGGAAAATTATACCATACATACGAAGATGTAATGAATTTTATCAAGGGATAAAATAACCAAAAGAATATGGATAAAAATCAACTTGAAGGATACAAAACTTTCGCCTTAGTTTAAGCTAGAAAATATACTTGATGGAGAAAAAAACCAATACAGCTCAATATATTCAAATAGACAGCTGACTCACCTAAAAACCTTTATCTGCTTACGTGAGTCATTCGGACCGAACATGTCAAATATAAATACAAAATGATGATACAGGTTTGTTGAAATATACCCGTAATAGAATCAAATAGTTATGGTATTTGGTCGTGAAATGAGTTATATATATAAGCACCCTAAATTATATTAATTCATATAGACATATAAATAAATGATTCAAAGTATCTGTAATACATTTATTTGCCAAACAAAAGGAAACAAAGTAAGAAAAGTAGGCAAGTGTGTACTAATAATAAAATAATAATACACACATATGAAACATATATATATATATATATTATATATATATATATATATATATATATATAATAAATAGAAATACACATATATGAAACACACACACACACATATATATATATATATATATGTGTGTGTGTGTGTTTCATATATGTGTATTTTTATTTTATTATTAGTACACACTTGCCTACTTTTCTTACTCTGTTTCCTTTTGTTTTGGCCAGCTGGAAGAAATTTCATTGTGAAATAAGCTGTGCCTTTGTGCGTACTTTTCCATGTTTATTGTGTTTTGTCTTTTCTGTGTGTGCATAAATTGTTAAATAAATCGTCAATATTTTATTATATCATTTATGACTCTACCACAGATTTCCCAATACAAGAGATGGGGCAAGCCGCGTTTAAAGTGCGACAAATGTAAGCTCAACGAGCATACACTGGCTACCAGTTTACGCTCTGTGAGACGATTCAAGACGCACGAATATTAGAAGAAATAACCGCTTTTTTTTCAAAATGCTATCCTGTGCAATTGTAACATGCCATCATCGCAATGAATCAGTAAATTTACCAAGAAATATAATAACTTTTCACAGGTAAGAACCGAAAGGAATTGCGACACTGGGACTGCCTATAAACTTAGCGGCTTGTCCAGTTAATATATATTCTGATGTCTGTGGACTCTACCATCGGTTCGGAATAAGTAGGATCTTTGAGAAAAGCCGGCAAGAAACTCGATAGTCACTCATTTAAAATTTTTTTATCATTGGATACAGGGTTTCATCACTTACCTGAACGTAACTTTACAATAATTTATTAAAAAGATTTTGTAACTGGAACACTACACTATACCCTAAAGTTACATCCATCGCAATAGTTAATCACCAGATGGATGACCAGAATCCAGTACAGGAGACAGCACGACTGTTAGAATGAAAAATACAAGTGTACATCAACAGCTTCAAAGGTCAACATGTCAAGTTGACAGGATTGCAAGGGAATGTTCACTGGCCCTCGAGTCACTCGAGGAGGCTTGTACTCAAGTATTACTCGCCCTTATTTTGCATTGTTGCTTAGAGTATTGTGGGATATTATATTTTTTATATATTACTATACCATTTTTGTATTCGTTTTATGAAAAGATGTGCAGTAAAATATCTAGCAGTTATTAGTTATTATTTTTTTTATAAAAACTTAAATCTAAAGACACTGAACAGGTATACAGGTATACTCAGCAAAAGCCATGGTGATGAAGACACCATGACACTGGTCTTCCGTGGCTATATATATATATATATATACATATATTATAGGTTTATCAAAGAGTATTTTGTAGTTATTAAGTTTATTTTGTAGTTTTTGAACAGCCCAAAGACATAAGGACTATTTGTAAGCAATTTTTCAAACAATGTTAGCCCACAGCATGGTACCTAGAGGCTGTCCCGCATAGAATTGCTGTGGGATGTAGTACCCTTTTTTAGAAAGGTGTTTTTTATTCTACTTTTAAACATGTGTAATAGCAACTCTACAATATTTTGCGGTACCTTGTTGAAAAACTTTATACATATCCCTATAACTATAACACAGAGTATAATAGATTTACCAACTTTATGTAGTCTCAAGTCCGGAACAGCAATTTGTTTCTATTCCTTTTAGTATTAAAATTGTGTGAATCACGATTTTTCTTCAAAGTCAAAAACATTTATTTCAAATTAGGCTTACAAAAAGCACTTATGAACGTCAAAAAATATACAAAAATATAATAAAAACGATTAAAATACTAAACTAAAAATATGAGTTTTGATGCTTTGAAAAAAAAGCGCTTCAGTGGTTTGGCCTGTTGAGAAAGAAGCACTCAAGAAAACTCAACAGTGTAGCCTTTTTTAAAAACATTTTCATTTTCCTTAATGTAACAATATATCATAAACACTGAAACAGCTGAGCAGTTTAAGACCACGGATTTTAATCACATAAATATTCGTCAATAGTGTAGTACCCTTTTTTAGAAAGGTGTTTTTTTATTCTAGCTTTAAACATGTGTAAAGGTAACTCGACAATATTTTGCGGTACCTTATTGAAAAACTTTATACATCTTCCTATCTCCTAAACAAGTGACAGTATTTACGCACATATGTTAAATTTGCACATGTATATAACGATGCTACAGACCTTGTATATTCTTATATCTGTGCTACAGATTATATATAGACGTGAAGTACTATACACACACTCACAAATCGTCTGATTCAATACGTACACGCCTAGATTGTTCTATGACCTATTGGTCGTGTACCAATTATCCTCATTTAGCGGCTAAATCTGAAATCATGACCGTGTCATAAATTGAATACGAAGCAGAGGCGTGTTCCGGAATTTAAATTCAAATTTCAACTCTGTTTGTTCAGTATATAGAGATATCTCATGGGTGATTAAAAAATGAACATGTTTTCGAATCATATGGGAGCGTTCAAGGATTACGTAACGCGATTTCTAATATTTATTGGTTTCAGTGTATTTAAAATACAGTATTGCAAATAAACAAAAGTGATCAATGAAACGACATGTAAAATAAAGTGCACTTTTATGAAAATAAGGTTTGGTATTTTATTGCGAATGATGGAGAATACCGAATTGTCCTTGTCTCACTTGTTTTACATTATGGCATGGTAACTGACCAATACCGGTGTAGGAAGAAGACGCATTGAGCGTTAAGTATGCTGATTGGTCAATAGTTCCCACGCGTATAAAATTCGTCTTTTGTGCCACTTTCCTAAAACTGAGGTAGCAACACTGCGGGGAGCTTTATATACTTTTTAAAATTAATGTTGTCTACAGTTATTATCACTAACATTAACATGATAGTATATAAAACTAGTCATATAAAACAACCTAAACAATTCAGGTTTAATGTTTCTACAACTAATGAAATACTAATATAACATGTGTACTATGTATCTATACTCATATACTGTATACTTATGTACTATATACTACGGTATAGGCGACAGTTTTCACGTGAACTTTATATACAAGGAATATAGAAATCGATACTCTTAATTGGTATAAAATATTTCTTACGTTCTAAATAACAACGTCCCATTATAAAATATCATCATCATCAGCTCATTAAACGTCCCCACCGAGGGACACGAGCCTACCCGTATAGGGTGATTAGGCCTTAGTCGTCCACGCGGGCCCAGTGCGGATTGGACGACTTCACACACAACCTTCGAATCTCTTCGCAGGCGTGCATGAAGGTTTCCTCACGATGTTTTCCTTCACCGTAAGAGCGTCGGATAACGTACATATATTTTTCGAAAATTCGAAAATACATTGGTACGTGTCGGGATTTGAACCTCAGCCCTCCCGGTAGGAAGGCGACAGTCCACACCACTGAGCCACCGACGCTCTATTATAAAATATGGGCGAAGTAATTTTCGTTACGTGAATATCAATTGAATACTATCGTTTGAGGTTTTTAGTAATAACAACCCTGTAATAACTGCTTTAGACGATTAAATATTAACATGACGTGTCAAATCAGTATTTACAATAGGCATGATGACTGGGTCCTGAAATCATAAGAACTATTTCATATTATTACAAATCTGGTTAAATATAACGATGTGGTTACTCTCAGCTCGAAAACTCATGTTTTATGAATTTTATTAGTCTTCAAAGTTAGATGGGCAAGTCCATTTTTAAAGTACATTAATTGTCAAAAATTTGTTAACAAAAGGATAACACATACAATTTAAAGAAACTTTTGCTATGAAACTGTTTTAGTAAACGCAACATTTAATATAGTTGTAGTACAAAATTCACCAACTATGCGTACTAATTACTGATGCGTGACGTCATAACTAGTAGCCATTTGTATGAAGCGTTTTTGGGAAAGTCCATTAATGTGTTTTTAGAATTGGAAAATCTCTGTGAGTTTTAATGTTAAAGGAGTAATTTTTTTAACCAATGTTTCTATTATTATGCGGTCCATCGATATAATAACAGAAAAAAAATCGTCATGATCCCTAATGTGGTGTGAAGACCTATGATTAAGACTGCCATAAAGTCGGGTTATTCTTTTTATATCTAAATATATATAACTCATAGCATTGATGTAAATACTCTACTTTGAGTAGTTAGTTATTTATCTCAATGACTTACAGGAATGACTGACTGACAACTCTACCTTCAAGGGGATAATTTTGGGGATGGATGTTTGTATGAAACTTTGTCAATTTTAAACAGATCGGGCTGAGACTTTGCATGCATTAAGCTACTTTGACGTACGAGTAGGTATTCCCTAAAAAATGATTTTGATAAATTCCACTCCTAAGCAAAAACTAGTATTTATATATTTTGTCACGAATCGATTCAAGACTTGATGGATCCTTCTCAGTAGATATTTCCTTCACCGTAAGAGCGTCGGATATACGTACATATAATTTCGACAATTCTAAAAGTCATTGGTGGCGGGATTTTAACCTGAAATAAAAAACAGTCCACACCAATGAGCCACCGACGCTAAACATTAAATACCATAGAATTATACAAAATCAATTCCGTAACAAGTCCCAGCTATTTTCAAATAGTCTCATTTGTGTGAAGCTTGTAATTATTGTGTCAAAGTAAATGCGTGTTACTAGTGTGTGTTTAGGACGTCACATGTTTGTATTTAAGCGCCACAAGTTGCTGTACTAATGAGCGGTAAAGTAAGGGCTCGTGAGTGTTACCACTTTACCCACAGTTTTCATACTTAGTTGTCATATTTAAAAATGTTTTTTTTCTGAATGCGGTCTGTGTAACAGGTACTGGAAGTGGCAAGTGGAAGCTTGATGTCTCAAGCTCGATGAACCGATAGCCGCTGGAGCAGAAAGTGCTTGAGTGGAGACCTCGTAACGGCAAAGCGCAGAAGACCCCAAGGGCCACCCACGAGATGGGCCGATGAGAAGGGTCGCGAGTGGTCGTTGCATGCAAATAGCCTCCGACAGGAGGAGGTGGAGTTCACTGAGGGAGGTCTATGCTTAGTAGTAGACATATATATGTGGTATATAAATACAATTCGTTAAAATAAGTAAGTAGTGGTTTTTAGGGTTAGCGCTCCTTTTGCATTGGCAGCGCAACTTCTTCGAGGTACTTAGTGTTTACGGGTCGTGGTATTTCTTGTTTATTATTGTTCTCTCTCTTCTCTTTAACCTATCGCAGTCGTCTGCTAGACAAAGGTTGCCCCCATTTTGCGCCTGGTCCTCCGCTTTCCTCATCCAGCCTCCACCAGTGACCTTTTGTAGCCAAATGGCAAAAAAACGGAAACCTTATAGACTTGTGTGTTGTGGAAACAACAAATTAATCTTTAGTGTTGATTGCTTAGCAGACTAAAATAAATAAAAATTTTCATATATTATTTTATCATCATAATCAGCCCCGCATAATCAGTCCATAACGTCCAAGTGAAGGTACAGGCTTTCTTGAAATCATCATTCTATTTAGACATTCAGATGATTGAGCCTGCAATGTCCTAGTCAAACTGGTACTGAATCGCAAATTGACGCTATGCGGTCTCTCACTTGTCCAGGGTATTGGCACTGTTTACCCGGAGTCGGCAATTTAGGTGATGGAAGCCCTAGGTCAAGGTAACAAGGACCTTATAGGTACTTAGTCTTTCTCAGATAAAAGAAAAACAGTATGTAAGTTAAGTATTAACGATCTATCTGGTGAAATGGTTGAGACGTCGGCTACTACACCAAGGGTTTTGTGTGCATGAACATGTCTGTTTGTATTAGCCTGGATGCTTCCTACGTATAATATGTATTTACAAAAAAGTATTTAAGTATGTTTATCCGTTGTTTAGTATCCATATTAGTTTGGGGCTAGATAGCGCTGTGTGAATGTCAGTGGATATTTATTAAGCAGTGAGAATATTCCATTACAATAAAAAAAGATAATGTGTATGCAAAGCTTTATTTGTACAGCACAAATTGAAATGCTGTATGTTCCAAATTCCCTTGCCAGCCTTTTACCGGATTAAACAGGATAAAAACAACAACACTTTTTCCCCGCCACTCTCAACTTTCCCGTACTTAAAAATGAACGTTATACAATCCCTTTTCCCGATTTTTCATCCCGTTCCTTGTTTATGAATATAAAAACGGTGTTTTTCCAATCAATAAAAGTTTACCCGGTATCTCTTTTCATTTTCCTTCCTATTATTTTGTAATCTTATTCATCCGTCATGTTTGAAAAGCTTTACTAAACTTCCTTCTTCTCAATTAATTAGTTTCCAATTTTTATTTATTTACAGTAATCGTTTAAAAGGTCTCATTTTAACTTGAATTATTATTATTAAATTCAAGTGTGGGTTACTATACGATGTTTAATGATTTGGGTTGACAGTAGATACAGACATTCTTACTATGTATCTTGAGACTGGATGGAATAAGATAAAAAAGACATCCTGATGCACGAGTATAAGTACTTATAATCTCAAAGCAAGCATTCCAGTAACTGTAGGAAAATCAGATTTATTGTGTATACATATATAATAATAGTTAATAATAACTTAATCATTTACAAGTTCGTTTGGTAGTGAAATGATGGACAACGGTTTTCTTTACAAGTAGGTACCTCACGATTGTGTCAACTAAAACCTTCCTTACTCAGCAAAACAACCTATCGCTATAAACACCTACAAAGTTCCTCCGTTTAAACTTTGCTTTCATGCAATTATTAGTGGGTTAAGTAATAAACTACGAGCTTGGGCATTGTGGGAGAGTGGGGTCGCGTGTGCGAATTCATTGGCCTACTTTGCAACGCCTATTTAGTGCAGATAGCGCGCACTGGGCATAAATTACGACATCCATTGCTTTTTGCAGGCCTAATAAAGTCCTAAAAGAAGCTAAAGCCTTAAGTGGCTTTGATAATATACTAGATACTTTAGTTCTTACAGTACTGAGTACTTGTCAAAGTAATTCAAACTTCCTGATCACGTCCGTCGATAGTTTGAATGTCTTAATGACTTCTGGTGTAGTTGGGTATACACCTTAATAGATTTAAAGAGAATTCATCCCTTTCCTTTGACAGCGGTATAGTTTTGCTCTTGACATAGTAGTTGCGTTAATTGCATAATGGTTTTGGTCACCATTTTCTATCAAACAGATCATAATATATATTCATGCAATAATAATACAAAATTTGAAAATATAAAGACGCCTTTTATTTGCTTACTATAATTGCTCATGCCCATTTAAATTAATCATATTATTTTACTAATTTTAAAAAAAAAAAATTCTACAAGCAAGAACTCAAAGCTGTAACCCAGTCAGAGAATAACCATATTTTATTAAACAATAATGTGACCTAAAAGCAAAAGCGCTCAGTCATCACGACAAGTCTCTGATATGTGGCAAACCTCAGTCTTAAATGTTTTAAAATAAAGCCTCGTAGAGCCAACGTTATCAGAAGTTACGATGTGGCCGTAATAGTTATTTACTGTTGCTTCTTCACAGATCCCAAAATTGATAGCTCGGCCCCACGTTGGGCGCCAAAATTTCTACAACATAATACTGTAGATATATATTTACCCTTCACTTGAGTCTACTCAAGTTCTCTAACTAGCCTAGCCAGTAATGCACCTAATTGGTTTAGACATTTAACCTAGCTAGTAACATAAGTAACTTCCAATGAATATGTATTCCGTTCCATCGCGTAGTTAACGGCAAAATCTTGATCTAGTACAAGTGCTGTGTCAAATACTATTATTAGTAAAATTACTATCCTCGTGTCCTTATGTAGCCTTCGTTCAACACCTAACCATTATAGTCACGATCGTACACTTATCCTTTCATCAAAGTTTTTTCATCAGTGATTACCTATAATTTAAGTTTAACCTAAATATTACAACCGCATCGATTTTATTTAACTGCTTCCATGC